>APFE030246764.1:0-27473 GCA_000404065.3 Pinus taeda | reverse complement strand
CGGACTTCACAAAAACCTTTATTGTGGAATGTGATGCTTCAGGAAATGGAATTGGTGTTGTTTTAATGCAAGATGAAAGACCCATTGCTTTTGAAAGTCGTCCAATCAAGGGAAAGTTTTACACAAAGCTATTTATGAGAAGGAAATGTTGGCAATACTCCATGCACTTAAGAAATGGCGACCCTACCTAATGGGAAGACACTTCAAGGTAAAAACGGATCATGATAGCCTTAAATACTTTTTAGAACAAAGATTATCCTCTGAAGAGCAACAAAAGTGGGTCAAAGATGTTGTTATGACTTTGAAATCATATACAAAAAAGGGAAGCAAAATGTGGTGGCAGATGCACTCTCAAGAAAGGATGAGGATGTGGAAGCATTGTTGTGCGCCATTTCTATTATCCAACCAGATTGGATAAACGAAGCAAGGGCGGAATGGAAGAATGACGAAGAAGTGTGGGCACTTATTCGAAAGTTACAACAAGATTCCAATACGTCTGATACATTTAGCTGGCAAAATGATTCGTTATGGTACAAAGATCGCTTATACCTCTGTAATAATTCACAACTCAAACAAAAGATTGTTATGGAATTGCACACTTCTCCCTTAGGAGGGCACCTAGGATTTTTAAAAACTTACCACAGGGTTAAGAAGGATTTTTTTTTGGGATGGCCTTAAATTGGATATTCAAAAGTTTGTGGCGGAATGTTTGGTTTGCCAACAAAATAAAGTTGAAACAATTAAGACCTCGGGTCTATTACAACCTTTATCCATTCCAAGCCAACGTTGGGAGGAGGTTTCAATGGATTTTATCACAGGTTTACTCAAGTTTGAGGGAAAGAGTGTCATCATGGTGGTAGTTGACAGACTTACCAAGTATGTACACTTTTGTGCATTATCACATCCATTTAAAGCCAGTACAATTTCTACTACATTTATGGGAACAATTCAAAAGCTACATGGAAACCCAAAGATTATTGTAAGTGACAGAGATCCCATTTTCACTGGAAATTTTTGGATAGAATTACTTGCTTGTCTTGGTACTCAGTTAGCTCATAGCTCATCTTATCATCCTCGATCTAATGGGAAAACTGAGATAGTAAATAAATGTTTTGAAGGATATCTTCATTGCTTTGTATCTGATAAATAGAAACAATGGGTCAAATGGTTGCCTCTGGCTGAATGGTGGTATAACACTTTCTTCCATACAACAAGAAAAATGACCCCATTTATGGCACTTTATGGATATCAGCCACCATCCATCACATCATATTTAAGAGAAAATTCTAAGGTTCAAGTAGTGGAACATCACATCGAACATCAACAACACGTCCTCCAACTCTTAAAGGATAACCTCGTGTTGGCACAAAATAGAATGAAACAATAGGCAGATCAACATCACAGCGAAAGAAGTTTTGAGGTAGGTGATTGGGTATTCCTACGGCTACAACTATATAAACAAAGGTTTCTCAAGCAAGCTAAGAAGGATAATAAATTATCACCAAAGTATTATGGTCCATACAAGGTGTTGCAAAATATTGGTACTATGGCATACAAATTGGAGCTTCTTGCAACGTCTCGAGTGCATCCAGTTTTCCATGTTTCATGTTTAAAGAAGGTTATAGGAAAAAATCTCCCAGTTCAAACAATATTTCTAGAACTTGACGAGGAAGGAAGAATTATATTGGAACCAAAAGCAGTCACAGAACCAAGAACTCGACAACTACGAAATCGATCAATTTTGGAGTATCTCATCAAGTGGAAGAACTTATCCGCTAAAGATTCCACATGGGAGGATGAGAATTTTATACAGAAGCATCCAAAACTGCTCAAGTGTTGAGGACAACAATTTTTTTTTAAGGAGAGGGGCATGTTAGGTCGCTATAATACTAGTGATTACCCCATTACTATTGTAGTTGTATCCCTTATTAATATTATTGTGCCCCTATTATCCACATATTTTTATTACTATGACCCATAGAATCCCTCTATTGTTATTTTTGTGGATCTATATTATTATTGTTAGGTTAGTTGGGTTATATTGTGACTCCTTAGACTCCTATATATAGAAAGGAGGTTTTGGTCATTTGAATCATCCAAGAATTGTTCATTTGTATAATGTAAAGGAGGTTGCCCCCTCGAAGAGGCTAAATTCTAAGGCGTTGATCTCCCTTTTCTATCTTTTTGTGAGTTGGTTTCATAACATACTACGACTCCATCAAATCCCAGAAATAATAAGTTTAACGATATTGAAATTTTCCAATATGCATAGCTTGCTATTCCATTGTCATTTATGTGTTTGTTTTTGCTCTGTAAATATTAACAGTGTGCTAAGCTTGAACAAAATGGGAGGCAGAGCAATATGAAGTGAACCACAAGTGCTAATAATTTCTGACGCTACACAAGCAATTATGAAAAGAGCAGGATGGATCAATTACCTTACATGGCTACATCAGTCCCATGAAACTATGGCCATTGAATTTCTACAAAATTTGTAGGAATATTTTCCATGGTGAGGGAAAGGTGAATAACGGTAACAGAGGTGGCAATTTCTGAAATATTTAGACTACCAGCAGTCGGACTAGTATGGACCAAGAAAAAAGTAAGACTTCACAACGCCATAGCCATCTTCTGGGACGAAGGACAAAACCTTACCATCAAAGGAAAAGGAGTCCTGACTACAACCCTGGGAGAACCATGGGAAAAATTAGCTAGAATAGTGCAAAGCTACATCACATGCAATGGGAGAAAGGATGTGGTAAGACCACGCCATATCAAATTATTAGCAGTATTAAGATAGAAATGCGCTGTAAATTTGCCTGCATATTTAATTTCCTTATTGCATGATACCACTCGGAGTATAAGGAAATAATGTCATACAGAAATGGTAGTAAGTCATCATGGTTTAATTCGTTTAATATTTAATCATAGTCTTGCTCAGCAGTAGTCTAGTTGGGAAGAATTGGTATTTTCAATAGACAGGGGATTGGCCTTACCAGCCCCGAAAAGGAAAAGAACCACCAACACATCAACTAGACCGCAAAAACGTAGATAGTCCCTTAGATCGAGGAAAAGCAGGGGAATGTTGGGGAATCTCCAAGATAACAGTAGCCAACCCTTAGAAATACTGAACTCTAAGGATGAGCAACCCCGACAACTCAAAGGAGGGGAATTGTGGAAAGAAGAATTGGAGGAAGAAACAGAGTGCTCTGGTGCAAGTCCACTACAAAGTCCATTGCAGGAAGATGAATTGGCCCAAATTTTGGCCAATATGGGTGAGTATATTCAACCACAGAGCCCATTCAACCTCAATATTGAGGCAGCACAATCACAGGAACACTCTGCTCATAGTGAGAGTGCATCCGAGGAGATGAATGATGAGGGAGAAGAAGAAGTACAATCACAGGAACACTCTGCTCACAGCAAGAGTGCATCTGAGGAGATGAATAATGAAGAAGAAGTAGAAGCAGAAGCCACCCGAGAAATAACAAATCAAACTAGGGTTACTTCCTCTAAGAAACCTAATCAGGAGGACGAGAACACTGAAGAAGTGCTCCAAACAGAAAATATGGAAATAAGCCAGGGCGAGGGTACAATCTCTGAAGAACAAAGCCCAGGTCCAAGAAAAGAAACAGTTGTTCCTTCAAAGAAGAAGACAAATCAAATCAAGAGGCTACAAAAGGAACAAAAAAGTCTCCTAAATGTAATAAAACAACTCAAACAGCATATAATGGCCATAAAAATGGGGAAAATCTCAAAAAGAACCACAAGAACAAGAAATGCAGCCACCGAAACAAAACCCCATAAAATAGAGGCCACTAGGACTCAAACGGAGCCCACATCCATTCAGGATAGTAAGGAAAAACATGTAGCTATTACAGATGTAGTGGCCCGAACAGAAGATACACCAGTCTATAATAAGGATGTCCAAACAGAGGCACTATGCTCTAGCGTCACGACTGACCAGACAAAAGGGACACAGACTATAGGAACCAAATGTCACAATAAGAAGATCCAGGTAGATCTTCAGCCCAAAAGTGTTTCAATGGACAATGATCCTAGGATAGTGAAACTCCAAGAGGATCTAGCGCAGGTTTAGCAGATGATAGGAAAACTCACAGAAGAGACAGTTCCTTTGGAGAAATACAAAAAGTTACAGCAGCAATTTAAGAACATCAATGCATCAGAGAGTGAGGCCTTTGATAAATGTCGGAAGGTAGAATAAAAATTTGAAAAGGTAACAAATAAGCTCAACTCAGTCATAAGCCAAATGAATACCCTTTGATCTCTATATACTGATGTTCTAGGCTGTATGGCACCTACCAAAAATTATGCTTTGTTTTTGTTAGAAAGGTATTTACAGTTAAAAATTAAGACTGTCAAGGTAGGGGTACTTATAGAGTTAAAAACTATTGATGATTTCATAAACTGTTGTAAACATTATGGAGTGAAAGTCCAACAATTGCTATGTGGATTTTATTTTCATAATTTTGTGTTGGAGGAGGAAATGGAAAAGAATCCCGGTCCTTTTGCGGGTGATATCTAGTTTCAAGCATTCATTTCATTTGTTGTTAACCAGTTAAAATGGATCAAGGCCCATAACACCTTTCAGAGATAAGAGAACGAGTTAGACCTTTGGGTATGGGGTGAACTGGAAAACCCATTACAGTGGTGGGATAAGCATAGAAGCTTAATGAGAAATAAGGGTGTGATACAGACATTGGGACCCATTCATAAAGCAGTTTTCCAGCAAGGGGTAGAATACTTCCTATCCATCAAAGACCCAGCAATAGCATCATCTAAACTCTGATGGAAGACTTCCAATCGAAATATCTAGGAAATAGAACCCTTTCAATTATAAAAATTTTAAATTAGCTGTCAATCACCTAGTTACCTATAGTAACCTCATCTTGAGAGAAGGTCCACTTTGGCTAGGTTGTAGATTTCGAAGCCCTGTTATCTGGTATCCTGCAACAGGATATAAGGCTATATACGAATTTCTTGAGGGGCATACAGGAGCCATTTTTGAAGTTTTAGCTGCAAATCATGGTTTTAGACCACTTCATGAAAATCCCTCTCCAGCCTTTTCCCTAACTGCCTTGCATGTAAATTACATGGTTTTCATGAGGACATGAAAAAGGGTAAGCAAGGGGGTGTGTTGAGCGATAGAAAAGGTATGCATTTGCAATTTATTTCTTTATATTTTCCTTTGGATCATAAATCCTTTACATTCTAAAATGGTAATATGTTAAAGAATTATGATAGAATTAAGGAGATTTGTGATTAATAAAAAAAACTAATTGTTGTCTTTTTCTATACAAAAAGTGAAGGGAATAGAAAATCACTATTCAGAAGGTAAAGACAAAAGCAAGGCAACTATTATTCCTTCGTTAGGAAACCATGTCCAGACAAGAAGAATGAGATTGGAGTGCGCAACTTAGGAAATGACAGAAAAAACAGAGTCGCTGCACAAGAGGACAAGAAGACAACTAAAGATGGAAGATTAAGCGAAGCCCTCAAGATCTTTTGATCCTGAGGGATTGCTACTTTAAAAGTCATCTATAACCTTGATGTATCCACCTGCCCATTATAAATGGGGTAGCGATTGTAAGACAAGGGGATGATTGATTTTTCAGAATTACTGTTGTAATTTCAACTTTGATCATCGACTCTCTTTGAGGAGTGATAGCTGTAACTCTACCATATATGATTAATATATAACTCAGTTGTTGTTACATTATCTGATCCTGGAGTAAATGCAACAGTGCTTCCCTGGTGGCTAAGGGCCTGGCCCTGGTGGATCCACTTGCTTCTTGTATCACTATTTTACAATTATAGTCATGTGTGGTTTGATTTCCTTTGCATTTTTTTAATTCGCTTTATTCGGTAATCTTCTGTTTCTGAACATCTCGTTGAATTACTCTATTACATCAATATTGTAATTAGACTGCATTGATAACATGATTGTTATTCATAACTCAATGTCGTGCTATTCCTTTTGAAACAATACTGCGTTGTCTAGTCTAGATTCTATTGTTCACTCACAACTCCAACTATTGTTCAATTAATTGTTGTTCAATTATAATCACTATTGTTGTTCCTTTATTATCTGAAGATTGTTGTTCAGTTCATTTTAGTTAAATATTGATGTTCGGTTCATTTCGGTAAATATTGTTGTTCGATTCATTTCTGTAGATTAAGCTTTGTTGTCAAACTTTTCAATAGACTTAGTTGTTGTTCCTTTTCTGCAAGGATTTGCTTTCACCTTTTAATTGATAGTGCAACAAGTGTGTTTTAGTAAGCATTTCCAATCGAATTGTCATTATTCGCTTTAGTGTGGATTGAAAGATCTACAACTATAAAGAACATTGATTGTCACTGTCTAAGTTCTTAGATTGGAGGTCTTGTTTATGATTGATTTCATTTATATCAGTTGACAGAGGAAAGAGTTATCACTACTGCATCCTTGACTGATTAATTGCTATAGTTTTCTGAATGAATGTTTTAAGTTTCAGAGCATTAAAGTTTCTTTTAATTATAAGTAGATTCTATTTCCAGCATCCATTTACTCTTGTATTTAGCACTATACTGCAAACTAGAAAACATTACTATTGAATCAAGTGACTACCTCAGACTGAGTACACTCTTGATATAAAAAATCGTACCTAGATTGATAATTAATGTAGGATAAATAGGGGTTAAGAAGACACCTTTTATCAGTCAACATAAAGTTTCCCAAATGAACATCTGTTCCTCATCTCTTCAAAAGATCATTGGTATGGAGATATCATAATCTATCTCTAGACTTCGATGTTCCCTCCCACTTCCTCCAAGGATGAACGTCGAAAATTACGTCTCCTACCTAAGAACTATGTCATCATTAGTGATACATTATATCGCCGAGAGGTTGATCCAATCCTTAGGCATTGTTTAACCTTAGAGGAAGCAGAGTTCATGCTTAATGATTGACACAATGGAGCTTGTGGTGGTCATCTTTTAGGGCTTGCTACAGCCCAAAAAATCTTGCGTGCTGGCTACTTTTGGCCTTTTCCTTTCAAAGATTGTATTGAAGAGGTCGAACATTGCCACCCTTGTCAAGTTTATACTTGGAAGATGCGTGTGCATCTAGCTCCTCTTTTCCATGTTATCACTGTCGGTCCTTGTACAAAGTGGGGTATTGACTTTACTGCTTGTAATCCGCCTTCAACAGCGAATCACAAGTACATTATAGTGATCATAGACTACTTTACGAATTGGGCTGAGGCCATGCCCACTTATAAAAACAATAGTGAAATAGCAGCATTGTTCCTCTTCAATCATATTATTTCTTGTTTCGGTATCCCAAGAGATATTGTCACTGATCATGGCAGTCATTTCCATAACTAACTGATGTCCGAATTGGCTCTTAAATTGGGCTTTCGGAAGGAGCATTCGTCTCCATATTATCCTTAGGCCAATGGGCAAGTCGAAGCCATGAATAAGTCCCTCAAGACAATCCTGCAAAGGAAAATTGATAAAAATCGCTCCAATTGGCATCTCATGTTGTATCCAGCTCTCTAGGCTTACCGAACCTCGGTAAAGACTGCCATCAGTTTTACACCTTTTCAGTTAGTTTATGGCTTGGAACCTATTTTTCCTATTGAGTGCAAAATTCTATCCCTCAAGCTAGCCTTTGAGCTCCTTCCAAAGACCTCTAGTCTCGAAGAGTGCCTCCGTCATTTGGAACATCTCGATGAGTAGTGTCAAGATGCCACCATAATCAATGAGGCTCATAAGAAAACGGTTAAAACTCAACATGATAAAGTTGTCCGTTCTCGAGTCTTTTCTAAAGAAGACCTTGTCTTGGTCTATGACCAAGATAAAGAAGCCTTGGGGGCAAGCAAATTCAAGTGTATGTGGTATGGTCCCTTCATAGTGAAACAAGCTTTACAAAAAGGGGCTTTTGAGCTAGTCGATTTTGAAGGGAACAAGTTGGTAGAGCCCTGAAGTGGGCTCTACCTCAAGAAGTACTTTTCTTAGGTTACAGCCGAGAAAATGGCTTCTTTGTATATTTTTTATTTTTGTACATATTCTATCGGGAGTTTTTTGTGATATCGACACTTTTTTGATCTGCTTTGGCAGGTGTTGATGGATGACTTGGTCTATTTCGGATTCACCGATGGTGCTAGTTAGCACACTCAGAATTTTGCTTCCATAGCTTGGGTGATTTATTATCCATCTGGTCAGTTGATGGTGTTAAGGGAGTATGTATTGGTTCTGTGTCAAATAATATTGCCGAATATACTACCATCATTAATTTACTATCCAAAGCTATTTCTTATGGAATTGATTTGTTGGTAGTGTATCTTGACTCATAGCTGGTACTGTCACAATTGAATAACATTTATCGGGTTCGAGATCCTTATTTATATCGCCAATTTTTGAGAGTGAGGGTGTTGCAAAAATCATTTGTTTTTATTACTTATTTGCACATTCCACGATCTGACAATTCATTAGAAGATTCTATCACTAATCAAGCATTAGATTGGCATATCATTCATTCATCAAGATAAAACAAACATCAAAATATGAAATGATAAATTATATATATATATATAAATATATATATAGATATATATCATAAAATCACCTGTGTGTACATAAAGTGTTTCAAAAATAATATACAAAACTGGGACTAAATGCCGATAATCATGTCCAGTATATCTAATGACCCAACTCATGATGAGTAGCTAAGTAGGTGACTACTGCTTTGGCCACAGACTGAAAAAGGAGAACCTAGTCGCGTGGTACTCCTACCATGTGGCGTTGCATATCCTTGGGCAGATCTTCTATGGCCTCCATCGGTACTCAGTGATTCAATCTCACCAAGTTTCGTTGGACTACATATAAGACCCTCTCTGTCTCTGTAGTTGCCTCTTTGGCACCTCTTTCGTGATGCCTGTGCCCCGGAAATCGGTTTGGTCATACCGGATCCACATCTGGAACATGATCATTATGTCAGTATTTTAATCCCATCAAAATATCTTTAAGTCCATTTTCATATTTAAAAACAAAATAAAAAAATCTTAAAATTTGATAAAACTTAAAAAAAAATGGTTACCTATCTCTCCCCATGCAGCATTTGGTGGCAGCACCAAGTCCAGATCTCCTTTGAAATCCATTCCAACATAGGGATAGTCATCCACAATGATGATTTGTTATTCCCACCAAGAGAAGAACTCATCATTGAAAGTAGTCCTCAGCATGTCTCCACCTCCAAGGTGTTTCATTAGGTCGGTCCACCTACCCATCTGAGGATCTTGGGGGCTACTGATACAAACTGATACTCTGGGACACAGCCCTAGAACCTTCTCAAAGAAAGAGCATAAAATGGTCCCGTATCCAAAATTCTTGTTCTGTCCTTTTTGAATGGAGGACAACTAGCTCTTCATGTTGGTAAGAAGGGGTGTATGCCAATCAAAAACTGTAGTGAGACACTCCACGGCCAAGCTCATGGATAGTCGTGACGCTTGGTGCAATGAGGCTGATCCGTTTATCCTGGTTATGGTGAATAGTAAGATCCTCAAGGACAAAATCTCTACATGTTTTACTCTAATTTTGCTTCCAATTTTCTTAGGATGCCCTGGACAGTATATATGCACGTAGTCTTCCACTGAAAGACTACCTCGTGTTTGGCCAGTCGAATGTACAACTTCTCCTCTCCGGGAGAGACCAGTGATAAAGTAAAAATCTTCTACCTCTATCCTCAAAGGCATTTGATCAATCATAAAAGCATCATCTACGATACTCCAATAGTGGATTAACATTTCAAGCAAGTGGGTGTTGGCCTTCATATTTGGCATTTTGAAAAATTTCAATAAACTGCATCCCCTCAATGCATCTAAGCCCTGCTGATCATTCATAACTTCATTATCAATGGTAGTATGCTCCCTCTCTTTCAAGGTGATTGTCATCCTAAAAGAAAAATGATTTCCAACCGTTAGTTTTTATGTTTAAATTTCAAACCGCGTATATGCGGGTCCCTTTCATACATAGTTGCATGTAGGGCCTACATATACGCAGGTTTATAATAGCTAACCCACATATACGCTGCATTGAAATTTTTAACACAAATTCCTATGATAAAATCTCAATAAAAAATTCTAAAAACAATCATAAATTAATGCAATCTAGAATTGGGGGTTACTTGATAATTTTGATGCAATTTGAACAGTCCAATTATTTGAGGGGCAAGTTTGCTCTTTTTTCGCTATAGATTTTTCTCTCAACACAAATGGTACAAATGGTGAGTCAAAAAGTTTTTATAAGCTTTGAAAATGTCAAATTTTTTCAAAACTTGATATTTTTTGTCTCATGAATCGTTTAACTTGTGAGCTTGGATTTTCGGGAATAAGTTGTTTTTTAGGACATTTTGGATGCTTTTTTTGGAAATTTCAAGTTGGTTCCATGACTACTGACCCGTCATGGTAGGTATCATTTACTCACTGGCATATAATTTAGGGAAACCATTTTTTTTATTGCATTTTGCATACTAGCCTCCATTTGCCGATACACTTGCCATAGGATCGATCCCATTGTGTTATGGTTAGTTAGCCATGTTCACTTGCCGATTTTTAAATCATGACACAATGGTACAGCCATCCTTTACATGGGCATCATAGTTAGCACCTCACTGACATTGGTTTCCCATGCTGTTTCATTGAGTAGGCTTAGGAGTCCTCTCTAGTCCCACCATGACTTGTGCGTTGAAGACTCATTCTTCTTTGCTTCTTTGCTTCATTCTGGACTTATACCCTAGAGGCTCCTTTGTGTTGAGTTGTACTATTGCATTACATTTTTACCATTTGCACCTTTTGGCCTTGATTCGGCTTCACTTGGGCTCGTGTTTAAGACACTTTTTGACCATGTCTTCTACAAAAATCAAACTTGCAATCCCTTAGCTTCTACAACTTGACATACCCTTAGACCCATGGAAGGAACATCCCTTTGAGTGTCCTTGACCAACTTCGCTTCCCTGCATTGAGCATAGGAATGTTCCCATCCCAGGAACTAGATCATCTATTTCACTGACACTCGTTCTTTCCACTGTACTATAGAATTCTTTTATTCTTTTTCCAACTTAAAGAAGAAGACAAAAAAATTACATATTCCAAAAAGGGCGGGAACGAGACAACATTTCCATATATTGTTGGCAGCTAGAGTCAGTCGTGTCACCCTTGAAAAAAGAACTCAAAAGAAAGTCTCTCCTCCATTTGGGTGGGATTTAGTTTGACTTAGGTACGTTGTAACCTTGTTATTGAGTCAGTTCTACTCTGATTGGTTATCTCTTCCAATCATATGGAGAGTTCGTTTGTGCCTCCTGCATGACGAACTTATACAAAGTTATCATATGATTCCACATGGTCATCATTGATTCGTGCTTTTGTTCAAGGGAAGTAAGCCTAAGTCGACCTCTTTGCAGTGTCTCTTGACCTATTTTTCAGTTAGCCATCCATGGTTGTCAATGTCTTATCTATCATCACATTAGTTATATTGGCCTTTTACTCATGCTGGTTTGAGAAGGTCTCCATTGACTTCTTGTTGGCGGGTCTTGTCCTTATCCACAACGACATATTGCTTTGAGGACAGGCCTAAAGCCACACCCTGCCCTATTTTCATTATTGATAGGTCACCTTGTGCTCAGCATCAATCAGTATCATGGGTCTTTGACTGAGTGGTTTACCTTGTGTTCAACATCAGCTTTCATTATCACACATTGGGATTCATGTAGTGCCTTGGTTTCCATTTGACCCTATTGGTGGATTCCTCTCCTTTGTGTCAACTTTCATTATTGGTTGGTTCAAAGGGTTTCTATCGTGCACTAGCTACATCTTGTGTACATCGGAAACATGCTTCGGTTGGGTTACTACATCTTTTTTCGTCCAATTCCTTCCACATTATTGGCCTATCGGTTACACTCATGCTAGATTGATGAAGGATGCCTTAATTCCTTCCTTCTAGTAGATCTTTCCCTATCGACTATGACTCATTGCTCTAGGGAAAAGGTCTAGAGTACATTTGGCAGTACCTTGGGGTTTGCAGTCATTAGTGGTAGATCCTTTGCTATCGATAATGGGAAACCATCATTGTCTCCTGACTGATAGATTCGTCTAGGTGTTCAACATCAGCTCATCTATTCACACTTGTTAGATTTTACTGGGTACCTTGACTCTCATTTTCATTATCAGTGAGTAGTCTTGCATTTGCTAATGGTCTACATCAATGACCGGTAATCAAATGATTTCTCACTTGGTTGACTTCAGATAATGTATTCCCATTGTGTATAAATGTACCACAGCGGTTGGTGAAGACCTCGGGTTGCATCACCATTCTTTGGTCCACTTGTTAGTTACTCCTATTGCTGCTAGTTGACACCATTTCACATTATATGTTGTAGTCCTTCATAGCGACATCCTATGTGTTGGCATCCGAGTTGCGATGTAGTATCATCTTATTCCATCATGTTCATTTGGTACTATTTGGGATCAGTTTTTGACATCAATTATTAGCTTCATCTTTCAGCATCATTGGTCATCTTCTTATATGTGATATTCAGACATGTACTTGTTCGATCATGATCAGATGATTTGTTATGTACTTTCAGTTCCTTATACTTGTATACATAATGGTTCTGCCTATACTCGATATGTGGAAATGCTTAACTTTTTTTGAACATGGGTATGCCCACCTCAGACAGTTGTTTCTTTCCGAACTTCTTTTGCTTGCTTGGTAGGTTGAAATTTGGTGAAGTCCTTCTCAGTTTTTGACAGGTTTCCTTTCCATATACTTAATACATTTCGGCCATCATGTACCCCTTCTGACCTCATATATTAGGGGGCATCTGTTATAGCTCCAAATATCACCCTTTCTATTTTTGATGCTTGCTTTACTGCCTAGGGCAACCCCTCCTTCTAGACTTGGTCCAAATATTTTAAAAACAATGTTTTACTCCCTCTACGTTACTTTCCCTGTGTTAAAAGTGTATCCACGCAGGTCATTCTATACCCAACTTGCTTATATGTGTTAAAACACTTTAAAAAATTAAATTTCCTTAACTATGGGCAGATATCATGGGTTTTACCTGTTGATTACCTATTAGTTCTCGTGGCCCAACTGTTCCCAACTATTTCCCAACTAAAAAACTAATTTGGAAAAAGTATAAAAATAGTTCATTGGGAAGGCCTTAAGGAGGAGAGAAATGATATAATTACTGTACTGAGATTATCCCCTGATCAAGTCTGAAGAATCCCTATGCTTCATGCACTTCCCCAAGTTCAAGAAACCCTTGTTTCCTTGAGTTTTGATGTTCTCTCATATGCTTGGAAATATCGTGGTATTGGTTATGGAAGGAGGTTGTTGAAGACTAGGACTAGACGGACCTGAAGGATGGTTCCACTTGGAGCCGGGAGAGGAAGACTTAGGTGAACTCTTTCCATGTTTTTATTATAGTTTTCTACAATAAAAGAAATGTTATCTTGTTCCTCATATCAAATTTTTTTATGCACTTGATGTTATTGTTATGGTTTATATATGAATGTCTATTTCAATGTATAACTAACCATCTACTTATTTGATATATAGTTGATTTCAATACAATGCTTTATCTATATGCTGCTATGTTTATTCGAATTGGCTGATTTGCAAGTTCGAAGATCATTAGGAGTTATAGAGGGTTTTGAACCCTAGCTGGAACTATCCAAACAAAGGACATCCGGGTATGCTCAACCTCACATAGTTAGTTTGTTTAAGCATGTTGCCTGAGTGTTATGCTTGTTTCTTGCTGTAGATTACTCTTGCTCTACTAGGGTTCTATTATGGCCACCAACAACCCCCCTCTTTGTTTGATATTAGCAATAACACCAAGCAAATAGGGGACCCTTAATAAAAATTCAAGCAAACATCTCTAAGAACATTTTTGTTTTTCCTTAGAATTTTATCGCAACGAGGCAATGAAACACTAATTTTATGAGCATAACAAACCACGAAGAAATGATGCTAAATTCATCGCATCGCATTTACCATAAGCGCTCTTAAATGAAAAGCTTAAGAAATCCCCGATGGCCGATGTGCGACGTCGCATATCACAACAATCACGTAGAGTAGGACACAATGACTAATATATGCGATCTGCGATCTGTGATCTACAATCCACAATCTGCGATCTGCGATCAGCGATGATCCAATATTGCGATACCACAATACTATAACACAAATCTGCAATCTGCGATCTGTGATCTGCGTTGAACGTGAATTTTCCTTGGCATAGTATTTAAGGAAAGCTACCCATTAATCAGAATTAAGCACACGCCTTAAAAAGGAAATTAATGATTGTACGAATGGCTGCTTTTTGTTTTTCGAAGAGTCAGTTCACTTTGAATGTCATAATTATGCACACATAAGATCTGAAGCTTTCATGTCAATCTTTATTTCCATTACTCTTTTCCTTTATGCAAACTATAAAACAGGAAATGACATGGAGCAATTTTGCAGGAAACATCTAAGGAAAAGGGGAAGACGCCAATACTCGGAGGACATAGAAGAGATCTCTTCAGAAACGGGTGCCACATATGATAGGACTACAGATTCCAGAGTATCACTCAACAGATGCTAACGACCGATAGGTCATCTGAAGCTCAGAATCAAAGGCGCACAAAAGCAGCATGATTACAAAGAGACCTGAAACTTACACGCCAGAAAAGCCCGGAATGAAGAACGAAGGCAGTTTTCAATCCAGAGAATTGCTCGGAAAGTAAAGTCTTATGACTCATCAAGTCGTTCGCAAAGACAGAAACTGAAATAGCAAAAGCAGAACCAGTTTGAGGGAAATTTGGGTTATTACCAAGTATACACTCAGTCAGCGGGAGATTCTCTAAAATATCTGATAGTTTACCAAAAAGTGGTGCCAGCCCTTGTTACTTCTATTTTTATAGCACACACGAAAGGGGAAGGCAAGCAACCGACTTTTCCCAGACGAATGTTGCACGCTTACAACACTAAGGAGCAAATACAAAAATAGTTCAGAGTCAGATTTAATTTTAGAAATAGCCCGCTTTATCAGAAGGACAGTCATTTGAAAACCGGATCCTAAATTTATGTAATCAAGTTAATTAGTTAGCAGTATTTAAACCCTTCTCAGGCATTTAGAGAAGGGTCCGGAGATTTGTCAGAAACTCGTCCTCAGAACATGCACTTTTGCGCCCTCGAGGTGGTTTGATGAATGGATGGATCAAGGTTTATTATGTTTGCATCTGATATCTGCTACTGATGTTGCACTTCTGTACTCTTAGTAGATGTTAGAACAAGGAGAGATAAATCATTGTTTCTTGAAGCTTATGAGTGGAACCAGTCATAAATGGTACTTTTATCTCTTGACTATCTCTGCTTATATTCTTAAAGTGATTTATAAATTTTAGTTGTTTATATGTCATTGTATGAATGTATGGGTTATCATTTGGCACTTTTGTACGGTGGAGTCATATTGTTTATGCCTCACATATGAGTAACCTATTATGCGATATGCTGTTCACAACTGTTTTGCCTAACTTCTTATGCAAAGTAGTTTATCTTTAATGATTTCTATTCTTATAATAGCTGAATGATCTTTATTACCAGTTATTGTTTGAAATCTTTTTAGATCGCATAATAGAAGATATACACCCCGGGTTAGCGTAGATTAGACATGTTGTTTCTCGCTAGATTACAATAGCATAGAGTACAGTTAAAGGATCTGAATTAGATTAGCTTTAAATTTCTCTTAGACCAGCATAGCTCAACTCTACACACACACACACACACCCAAGATCGGGAAACTGGTCCCGTTATCCCCAGTCAGACCCGCTATACCAAATGGATAAGGAGCTACCAATCAAGGTCCGGACTGGGTGGGTATCCCCCTTGTTGTCGACCCGATTTTCGGGGCTTCAACATATTTGGCGCTAGAAGGAGGGCTGAACTATGAATGGCACCTAAATCAAAATCTAAATACCATTCTAAGAGTAAATCACCCTCATCAACTCCCCCGACTTCCTCAGTACATTTAAATTCAGTATCAGAAGTCGGTCGAAGAATAACCGCTGCTACATACCCTAATATTTTAGAACAACCTACCATCGAACCCCCTGAAGTTCAAACTCTTATTCACAAACTCCAGGGATTTTCTATTTTTGCACTGGGGTTTGATAAATCTCAAAGCAGCGTGACTTCGCAATACAATCCTGCTCATCCCCTGACCAGGTTAAAGAGAGGAAAATTTGACATCCAGCTAACTGAACTCCCTCTTCCCACCAGGAAAAGAGCAAGAAAAGCATCACTACACTCTGACAGTGAGACTCTTTCATCTACATCATCCATCTCAACCCCCTTACTGCGAAGTCAACCGCCCACATCTTCATTCCAAATCACTCATCCACCTTCCACAACCCCTCTTCCCCAATCATCCAAGATCATATTATCTTCATATTCACATCCTCAAGGATCATCCCCTACACTTGCAATTATCAGTAGCTCAAAAATGGCTCAATCTCCATAGAACAACCCTGGAGCGATTTTAATGCCTCCACCCCTGAGCCAAATACCGCCCCATCCTGAGAAATGGCTAACCAAGTTCAACCCAGAAGCAGGCATGCTAGCTAAAGAGCACATTAACAATTTCATGCTCTCTGTCAATCTCAACGGAGTTACCAATGAAGATGCTGTTGTCCGGGTTTTTCCCTATATAATGCAAGGAACAGCCGGGTCATGGTACTTTTCATTACCTTCTGGGTCTATAACGTGTTGGGACATCTTTCAAAATAAATTCCTCACCAAATTTGGTGATGATAGATCGATGGCAACATTAATCAGTGACTTATCCAATCTTAAAGCCGAAACCAGAGAACCCATCAAAGATTTCAATTTACGATTCAATAAGATCCTCAACAAGATCCCCACTGCTTCCCAACCTAGCGAAGAAGTACGATGTGAATGGTATATCACAACCTTACCATCAAACTTAGCAGTCTTCGTAGATAGGGCAAATAAAACAACTTTAGTTGAAAACCTGATAGAGGCGATAGCAGTAGAGAAATGCGTTATAGCTTTGGAGAAGAGATCTGCGATAGAAGAACGCAAATATAAAAAGATCACCTTCAAGGAAGACCCCAAGAAGAAACAGATGAAAGATCCTTTCGATTTAGAAGGGTTGCAGAAGGTATTAAAGACCATGTCCAATGAGATGATTGACATAAAGAAACAAGTGGCAGAAACTTCTTCGAAAAAGGCCTATAGAGCTTTTAAAAGAGACCCTTCAATGGATGCGAAACCACCCAACGCTATCTCAAATGTTGAATCCGAAGAAGAGGAAGAAGAAGAGAGAACCATTGAAGAGTAAACCAATGATGAAGAAGTTGTGGAACTACAAGGACTGTGGGATTTCATCCTCCCATAAGAAGAAGATCAAGAAGCATTTCCGGTTAGCACACGAAGCAAAAACAAACTTGATCCTCCCCAAACTACCCCTAAGCAGAAGGGCGCGAGCCCTACAATAAAAGAAAAAGTCACAACAAGGAAACAACCGCTAAGGCGACTCAATCTAGCCCAGTCCAATAAGATCAAACACCTCCATCAAGGACACTAATAGTGTCAGATGAAATGGACTACAATATTATCGATGACATGAAAAAGACTAGGGCTAATATCACTCTTTATGAATTAAGCAAATTGAAACATCAACAGAAGATAATGATGAAAGAATTACAGGCCGTACCTACTACATCTTTGCCTATAGCTGTAGCTGCACACAACATGGGAAGACCCCCAATCAGCACGGCCAATAAGATCAATGCAAATGACATCGCCCTGATTGGAGGAAGATCAAGATCTCACACTCCCCCCTTTTTTCTCACTTATGAAATCTTCAACAAAAACGTGCACAGTTGTTTGGTAGATTCTGGAGCTTCAACAAATATTTTACCTAGATCAATATGTGCCAAGTTAAACGTTCAACCACAAAAATCCGCAGTGCGCATAGTTCAGCTTGATCGGTCCCAAGTCGAAGTGATTGGTGAACGTAATCAAGTCACCGTAAGATTGTCGTCTAACCCCAAGGTATGTCAGGTTATCGACATTCTGGTAGCTGATATCCCTGAATTCTACGGCTTAATTCTTAGCAGGGATTGGTCTGAAAAACTTCGTGGATACTTCTAAACCGACTAGTCGCACATGTGGTTACCATACAATGATAAACCAAATCAAATAAAGGTCGAACGAGAGTTACACCAGAAGTACATAGTCACAGAATTGGAGGGAGAGAATGAAGCAATAGCATACAACAGTAGCATCATAGGCAATTACTCGACAGATTCTTTCCTCGACAATTTCAATGCTCATACATCACCTTACTTAGAAAATTCAGTTTTGTCCCAAGTCGAAAATTTTTCCCAAACTGATAATTCAAAGTGTGTTAATTTTGTAGAAGAACCTATAAATACATCTTTGTTTTGGAAATTATATTTTGATGGCTCTAAATCTAACGAAAGAGCAGGAGCAGGATGCATTCTGATTAGTCCAGAAGGGAACAAGACAATGCTTACGTGCAGACTTGAATTTGATGGCACAAACAATACAGCAGAATATGAGGCCTTCGTGCAGGCCTATACAAAGCAATCAGGTTAAACATCAAGTACCTTCAAGTCTTTGGAGACTCTGAGATTGTGGTCAAACAGGTACATAACACCATACATTGCCTATCAAGTCATTTGAAACACTATCAATCTCTAGTACAGGATCTGACTGAGCATTTCAAAGCATTCAATATTTTCTCAATCCCGAGAATTCAAAACGTAAGTGCAGACCATTTAGCAAACATAGCCTCTAGACTCATTCCCTCCGAAGATTTTAGTCCAGATAGATTCTCGATAAAATTAATCTTTAAACCGTCCATCCCTGACAACATTACGAACTGAAGAGTATTTAATGACGATCATGATATTGTAAATTTCCTCACCTTTGAAGGATCCTACTCCAATCAAATAATTGATGAAGGCCACCATGATTGACAAATACATCAAAGTAGCACTGATAATGCTATACCTAAATCGGTGGTTAAGTTAGAAGACTTATACGATTTGAAAAGTCGGTTTAAAAGGTCTACTAATTCTAAGCTCTACAGTTCAACTCTGAACTATGAATCAGTAAACCTGGGAACCGATGATAAACCGCAAAACGTTAATCTAGGCCACGGCCTAACTCCTGAAGAGAAACTAGCATATATTCGTCTTTTGAGACAATACAAAAATGTTTTCGCCTGGAATTACGATGAGCTGAAGACATACGACACTTCCATTATTCAACATACTATCCCTATGATTGACAATGAAAAACCTGTCCAGCAGAAACTCAAAAAAATCCACCCCAATCTAGAAAACCAAATAAAAACTGAGCTGAATAAGTTGTTAAAGGCCAGAATAATTTTCCCCATCAGACATTCCAAGTGGGTCTCCAATATGGTACCCGTTAGAAAGAAAAGCGAAGATATTATAATCTGCATCGATTTTCGGAATCTCAACAAAGCCTGTCTAAAAGATAATTTTCCCCTCCCTCCTATGGAGCAGATATTACAGGCAGTAGCAGGTTCAGAACTAATGTATTTTTTGGATGGATTTTCAGGATACAACCAAGTGCTGGTACATCTCGATGATCAGTTAAAAACCACATTCCGAACCACATGGGGCACATACGCATATCGAAAGATGCCATTTGGTTTGATCAATGCTGGCGCTACGTTTCAAAGAGCTATGGACATCGCATTCAAGGGTTTAGTCAATAAAGTCGTAGTGATTTATTTGGATGATATAACAGTGTACTCCAAGAAGCGAAGCGACCATCTCAGAGACTTGAAACAAATCTTTCAACGATGTTTAAGGTATGGGATTTCACTTAACCCAAAGAAATCTTTTTTTGCATTAAGTGAAGGGAAACTTCTAGGATTCATAGTATCAAAATCTGGTATTCACATTGAACATGATAGAATCAAAGAAATTTTTGAAATATCCCTGCCTCATAATAAAAAGGCCATGCAATCATTTCTTGGTCAAATCAATTTTGTGAAAAGATTTGTCCCAGATTTTTCAAGAATTGTTTCTCCTTTGCAAGCCATGATAAAAAAGAATTCAAATTTCAAATGGGGTCTAGACGAGCATGAAGCATTCAATCTAATCAAATAGGCTATCATTAATGCTCCGTCTTTAGCAACCCCAAATTTTTCAGAATCTTTTATCTTGTACACATTCGCCTCAGAAAAATCATATGCCGCAATTCTAACTCAAGCGAATCAAGAGAAAGCAGAAGCTCCAATCGCATTTTTTAGCTCTAATTTACAAGGTGTTGAACTCAATTATTTAGACGTGGAGAAACAGGCATACGCCATTTTCAAAGCGATCAAGTATTTCAGACCTTTCTTACTTAAAACCCATACCAAGGTCATAGTACCGTTTCCAGCGGTAAGAAATCTTTTAATACAGAAAGATGTGGGTGAAAAAAGAGCAAATTGGATCACTGCTTTACAAGAATATGACCTTGAAATCAAACCAGCAAGCATTGTGAGAGGTCAAGGCTTCTGCAAAATGTTGGCTGGAGCATCATAGATTCCTGAAAGCTCATCTGAGGAAGTACAAACGTATGAGGTAAGCCTAAATAATATAGAATCATTATACGTTGACACCATTTATTATCTTAAAAACGGGTATGCTCCAGCACACCTGGATCACACCAAGAAAAGAGCCCTGAGATTAAAAGCTAAACAATATAAGCTCATAAATGATGTTCTGTTTAAAAGGAATTATGATTCTGTGCTTCTTAGGTGTCTTGAGAAAACTGAAGCCGAAAATGTTTTGCAGGAACTCCATGATGGGCCCGCAGGTGGACACTATGCTGGAGATGCCACCGCACACAAGATCTTACGTGCGGGGTATTATTGGCCCACACTATTCAAAGACTCACACAGTTACATGAGGAAATGCCAAATCTGCCAAACTACTGTAGGGAGACAAAGGAAACCGTCCATGCCACTACAGCCGGTAAACATTGAGCAACCATTCAGTCAATGGGGCTTGGACATAATAGGTGAGATCGTTCCTCACTCTTCTAAGAAGCATAGGTATATCCTCACGGCAACTGATTATTTTACTAAATGGGTGAAGCGGTACCTCTCAAGACAGCTAATTCTGAAAACATCATTGAATTCATTGATCAATTTAAATTCACTAGATTTGGGTTGCCGATAGCTCTAATTTTTTATAATGCTTCTTACTTTTCTGGGAATGCAATGACTGATTTCGCACTTAAAAGAGGGTTCAAACTAAAATATTCATCCAACTACTATCCGCAAGGAAACAGATTGGCTGAGTCAACAAATAAAAACCTAATCAGGATTATTAAAAGGACAGTTGACCAGAGCCAAAAGAATTGGCACAAAACCTTGGTAAATGCTTTATGGGCAGATAGAATAACGAAGAAAGCTTCAATCGGCACTTCTCCCTTTAACTTAGTTTATGGGAAGGAAGTGGTTCTTCCAACTCACTTAATGATCCCCTCCTTGTCTTTAGTACAATACATCGATGAAGTATCTACTTCCTCCTTACAATTGAGACAAATGGAAATAATTAAATTAGAAGAACAACGAGAAAAAGCTAAAAAAACCCATGCTCATCACCAAGCACTAATAAAATCCTCTTTTAATTCAAACATAATGACCAGAAAAAACTTTCAGATGGGAGATCTAGTTTTGAAATGGGATAAGGCTCATGAAGAGAAGGGAAAACATACAAAATTCCAAAAAATGTGGCTTGGTCCTTTTCAGATTGTAAAAGTCATAGGCCCATCAACGTTTGTGTTGCAGGATTTAGCAGGTAGAAAGGATTCTTTGCCTGTTAATGGACAGATCCTGAAAATATACTTTCCATAGAAGATTACTCTTTTATTTTTGTAGGATAGTTTTTTTTTTTTTTCTTCTTTCTTATAAATAAAACTAGTTGTAGATGGTTACTACAGGAGTTCACGTAAAAGGACACCAAATTCTCTGTTAGATTTTGGTTTTTCGCTTGTACAAATAGTATGAATTTTCGAAAAATCTGATCTTTATTATTGACGGATAGAGTTAAACTTTAGCCTAGATATGATACTAGTTCCAACTTCAAAAAAATTTATGAAAGAAACATTTGGCAGAAAACTTGTTTTATATCAGCACAATGAAGGGTATCAATAATAAAATGAGTATTCTCCGTAAAACTGTTGTTTTCAAACTCTATTATTATCGTCCAGAGCTTTCTTAAGGAAAAACAATGATTTCCTCCCTGCTAAAGAAAATCGCAGTATTCAGAGAAACAATCCGAGAAAACACTATATCTCAAAGAATAAGAGGTCTCATCACGAGCCGGCTTATCATGATCACAGATATTATAACTTGCTGACTTTGCCAATATTGTCCATCAAAACAGGGCAACGACTTAAGATTGTTGCAATCAAAAGACAAGGGGTCTCATCACGAGCTAGCTTGTTCAGCAAAAGTGTAAACCAAGTGAATGGCTGTGTCATAATTTGGCCACTAAACCAAGACATTGTTCTTTAGAGAATAAAAAAGAAAAAGTTTCAAAATGGGTTTTTCTCTGAAAAGTTATAGATAGCCTTAAGCAGGATAAAGGATCATTGTAGATAACAGGTAATGGGAGGCAATGGACAACTAAGGCAGCAAACGTATACCACGTAAATGAGAATAGTCTAAAGGGCCAGCATAGTAGAGATGACCTCATTTTATCTTTAAAAAAAAAACCAAGCAAATGGCTGATGTAAATGCAAGAACTAAACCTCAGGAAGCGAACGATTGGAATAAAGAAAGGTTGAAACAAAATATCATTGATAGAATAAGACATAATGTACTCTATCTGTCCATAACAAAGTTTAGACTTATGAAAAGGTTTCTATTTCGGAAGTTGAAATTCAATAGAAAATCAGAGATAACTGGTTCTTCCCTGTGAATCACCATTGTTGTGGCCACCAACAACCCCCCTCTTTGTTTGATATTAGCAATAACACCAAGCAAATAGGGGACCCTTAATAAAAATTCAAACAAACATCTCTAAGAACATTTTTGTTTTTCCTTAGAATTTTATCGCAACGAGGCAATGAAACACTTCTTTTATGAGCATAAAAAACCACGAAGAAACGATGCTAAATTCATTGCATCGCATTTACCATAAGCGCTCTTAAATGAAAAGCTTAAGAAATCCCCGACGGCCGATGTGCGATGTCGCATATTGCAACAATCGCGTAGAGTAGGACACAATGACTAATATCTGTGATCTGTGACCTGCGATCCACAATCTGCGATCTATGATCTGCAATGATCCAATATTGCAATACCACGATACTATAACACAAATCTGCGATCTGCGATGAACGCGAATTTTCCTTGGCACAATATTTAAGGAAAGCTACCCATTAATCAGAAATAAGCGCGCGCCTTAAAAAGGAAATTAATGATTGTACGAATGGCTGCTTTTTGTTTTTCGAAGAGTCAGTTCACTTTGAATGTCATAATTATGCACACATAAGATCTGAAGCTTTCATGTCAATCTTTATTTCCATTACTCTTTTCCTTTATGGAAACTATAAAACAGGAAATGACATGGAGCAATTTTGTAGGAAACATCTAAGGAAAAGGGGAATATGCCAATACTCGGAGGACACAGAAGAGATCTCTTCAGAAACGGGTGCCACATACGATAGGACTACAGATTCCAGAGTATCACTCAACAGATGCTAACGACCGATAGGTCATCTGAAGCTCAGAGTCAAAGGCGCACAAAAGCAGCATGATTACAAAGAGACCTGAAACTTACACGCCAGAAAAGCCCGGAATGAAGAATGAAGGCGGTTTTCAATCCAGAGAATTGCTCGGAAAGTAAAGTCTTCTGACTCATCAAGTCGTTCGCAAAGACAGAAACCAAAATAGCAAAAGCAGAACCAGTTTGAGGGAAATTTGGGTTATTACCAAGTATACACTCAGTCAGCGGGAGATTCTCTAAAATATCTGATAGTTTACCAAAAAGTGGTGCCAGCCCTTGTTACTTCTATTTTTATAGCACACACAAAAGGGGAAGGCAACCAATCAACTCTTCCCAGACGAATGTTGCACACTTACAGCACTAAGGAGCAAATAGAAAAATAGTTCAGAGTCAGATTTAATTTTAGAAATAGCCTGCTTTATCAGAAGGATGGTCATTTGAAAACCGGATCGTAAATTTATGTAATCAAGTTAATTAGTTAGCAGTATTTAAACCCTTCTCAGGCATTTAGAGAAGGGTCCGGAGATTTTTCAAAAACTCGTCCTCAGAACATGCACTTTTGCGCCCTCGGAGGTGGTTTTGATGAATAGATGGATCAAGGTTTATTAATGTTTACATCTGATATTTGCTACTGATGTTGCACTTCTGTACTCTTAGTAGATGTTAGAACAAGGAGAGATAAATCATTGTTGCTTGAAGCTTATGAGTGGAACCAGTCATAAATGGTACTTTTATCTCTTGACTATCTCTGCTTATATTCTTAAAGTGATTTATAAATTTCAGTTGTTTATATGTCATTGTATGAATGTATGGGTTATCATTTGGCACTTTTGTACGGTGGAGTCATATTGTTTATGCCTGACATATGAGTAACTTATTATGCGATATGCTGTTCACAACTCTTTTGCCTAACTTCTTATGCAAAGTAGTTTATCTTTAATGATTTCTATTCTTATAATAGCTGAATGATCTTTATTACCAGTTATTGTTCGAAATATTTTTAGATTGCATAATAGAAGATATACACACCGGGTTAGCGTAGATTAGACGTGTTGTTTCTCGCTAGATTACAATAGCATAGAGTACAGTTAAAGGATCTGAATTAGATTAGCTTTAAATTTCTCTTAGACCAGCATAGCTCAACTCTACACACACACACACACACCCAAGATTGGGAAACTGGTCCCGTTATCCCCAGTCGGACCCGCTATACCAAACGGATAAGGAGCTTCCAACCAAGGTCCGAACCGGGTGGGTATCCCCCTTGTTGTCGACCTGATTTTCGGGGCTTCAACAGGTTCTAACCCAAAGCCCTCAGGGACTTATTCCCTCAACATTTACGTGCTCAATGACATATCTCATGGTTTAAAGATGCCAGAACACATCTCTAGCCTTAAACAATTTATGCAAAAATGGAGGTACCACTGGCCCTGGAAATTTCTCTGATACCATTTCTTATGCTCTTGAACTACGCGAAATTCCAGAATACCAAATATGTGAAGAAATAAAACCAAGAACACAGAATGAAATGAGAAAAACAACAACTCTTTTGGTAGAAATAACATAAGAGAAATTTTCGGCCAACGTGTTTCAAATCAACTAGTGTGATTCATCATGAGGACCAAGATGAACCACACTTGTTGGTTTGAAATGCGTTGACCAAAAATTTCTCTTATGTGATTTCTACTGAAATACTTTTCTTAATTCATTAGGGATCACAGAAGCTTGAATATAGAAAGTATTTTATTATTTAGAGATGAATGCAATGTTCACTTGCCTCTTCGAGGGGGCAACCTCCAATAGAGAAGATCTTGATTAAAAAATAAGCCTCGATGATATTTCCCTTCTAACTACAACTACTTATAGCTTAATGACCATCAACAACCTAATGACTAGTGGTCCTTTGTATAACATGGGTTAACCACTTTATTTATTAATTATGGCCTGTTTGCAACTAACTGTGGTCCCTTTCTTAAATGAGGGTCAACCACTTACAATTATTAATACGAGCTTATTGACTCTTCAACTAACTATGACTATGACTTGACCCTATTGGGTTTATTACATAAATAAAGGGGTTAGGGTTGGACCCTAATACACTGAAGGGTCACCACAAGGAGTCCACCCTGAGATTCCAAAGTTAGTTGAAGGTCAAGGTTTTGAACTTGGAATTTTCCTGAGTATTCAAACCCTTGCTTCTCATCCTACACCTCAAGATTCATTGTCATCATCTTAGAAGTGTAGCCCAGATAGTCCTAAGGTTCCTCAATAGTTTTTGTTGTTTCCCCTTAATTCTCTTTACGATGCTTTGATAATATGTCCTCAACACCTATATAGTATTTTTGATAATCCTGATATACCTTTAGAACTTTCTCCTCGATCAGCGTGGATTCCTCCTCAACAATTATTTCCACCCATGGCATCAGAAGTTGGGATTCCAACCTATCCTAAAGATCCTCCTCTGGATGTCTCAGCCACTTATACTCTAGGTCTTGGTGATGAATTTGAATATCACTTTCTTCATAAAGGCTTTCCATATGTGTCTTCTCCTCATATGGGGAGTGGGTTAACTCCACAACCTGAAAGTAGTGAACGTTTATTACCGCCAAGTTATAACTCTCTTTTTCTTTTAGTTTCAGGTATTCCAAGCGCATATTCACTTTATCATCATCTGTTATGGTCATCTAGCATTACACCCACTTGTAGCCCATTCATTTCAAACATGGCTTCCCAAATTCCTATTCAAATGGCAACTTCTTCAGTTCATGTTCAACCTACAGTCACAATTCCAACATTAAATGTCCTATAGGTTCTTAAACTCCTCTTTCAACCTCTACAGTGATCACACTTCCTCCATTGAGTGGGAAATATGCACCACCCCCTATCCTACCACATGGGGGAAACCACCTCTTCCATATGTATCTCCTGTTTTTTGTGGAACCTATGTGAGTGGTTCCCAAACTCATGTTATGGGAGAAAGTCAAAATGTTCATGGTATTCCTTTTGGAATTGGTCAAATCCATTATCAATGACCTACTTTGGCTCAAATACCTTACCAATATCGATACCCTCCTTATGGTTCACAACAACCTCAAAATCCACCTTTTAATCAACAGATAGGATCCCAAATGTAGTCTGGTCCTAATCATTCATTTGGGTCATCTGGTAAGTTTTAGTCTACTTCTGAAAATTTTCCTTTAGGAGATGGTAATATTTTACAACAAGGAACCTATCAATATCAACAAGGAACCTATCAAATCCCACAAGGAACTTTTGTACAACAAGGACCTTACGTGCAACAAGGGTCTCATCAACAACCTTTGTAGCAGCAAATTCAACCCTTGTCTCAACAGGGTCAACCATTGCAGCAGCAAGGTTAACTATTAGAGCAGTAAGGTCAACCATTGTATCAGTAAGGTCAACCATTCCATCAACTGTAGGTTTTGACCCCGTACAGAAATTACCTGCATACGAATTCTAAATCACACAAAAAATAAAAATGCGAGAGCATAACACATAAAACACATATACACAGAGATTTCCCACTGGATCTCAAAATCGAGACTACCAGCTTGATTTTTCATTATGTTCCTTTCAATGTTACAATACATATTT
>APFE030246759.1:60392-109007 GCA_000404065.3 Pinus taeda | reverse complement strand
GAAGCATCCAATACCATGGACCGAAAACCATCGCGTCCAAAACCATGGACCGAAAACCATCGCATCCAAAAAACAAGTGCGAAAATCATGCACAAAACCATAGGTGGGTCCGCCCAACCTAACATAGCGTCCAAAACCAAAACTTTCCGGGGCGCTGCCCCAGACCCCATAAAGTGGGGTTAGGGGTACCCCTCAAACCCCCTGTTAACTATGTGGAAAGAATATAACACAACCCAACATCATATTTAGCATAGATGTTGTGCTCTGATGTTTTAATTCCCTTCTACTGAACCTCTATTCTGCCTTCCTCTATTATCAGGTTTATCCCTAAATCTTGGCAATTATATTTTGGTAAAACCTTAGCCAACCCTTGGCCTTTTATGAGCTTAGTAGGATTTATGTCTAAATCATATTCCTGTATCTTTGCTATCCACCTACCCATTTTTCCTTCACTGTCTCCTTGCATAAGGATATCCTTGACTATTGTTGTTGGGACAAATGTTGTGAATTCCAATTGTAGCACATACATTTGTAATTCCTTCAAAGCCTTGACTAGCACATAGGCTTGCTTCTCCAAGATTTTATATTTTCGCTCAACATCCCTCAAGACTTGGTTGAAGAAGATGATGGGATGTCCATAACCATCTTTACTATTCTATAGTACAGTTGCGATAATAATATGCGGAGAAGAAAAAGAAAATATATATAAAGTCATAGAGTAGTCAGGGCTGACTAGTACTAGGTTTCAGCCAAAGATTCTTTAATTTTAGTAAAAGAATCTTGGGGGTCGGGGCTCCACTTGAATTCATTTTCCTTTTTAGCATATATGTAATACCCTTTACTATTTTTGCATAGTTGGGTATGAACCTCCTCAAGAAATTGATTCTCCCCAAAAAATCATGGACCTCTTTCTTATTTCTTGGTAGAGGGATATGACTAATAGCTTCAACTCACTTAGGATCGATTTTCACTCCTTCTTGCACTACTATGTGTCCTAGTATCTTCCCCTCACTCAGGGAAAATTGAGATTTCTTGGGATTCAAAGAAAGACCATAACTCCTACATTTCTCAAAGGTGAGCTTCAAGTGGACGATGTGTTCTTCATCGGTCTTAGAGAAGACTATGATATCATCCAAACATACCACTATGAACTTGTCTTTCTCCCTTACAAAATATATATCCATAGCTCGCTGAAACGTGGCCCTGCATTAATAAGACTGAAAGGCATGCAAGTGTACATGAATGTTCCCCATGGGGTGGTGAAAGCAGTCTTCTTCTGATCATCAAGGTGGACTGCCACTTGGTTGTAACTAGAGAACCCATCCATTGTCGACATTGTGACTGACCCAATAACCTTCTGCAATATGTAATCCATCTTAGGCAGTGGGTATTTTTCTTTTAATGATGCCCTATCAAGGTTCCAAAAATCTACATATAGTCTTATTTCTCCATTCTTTTTCAAGACTTGGACTAACTTGGCCACCCACTCCGAATACCTTAAAGGAACTATTGTTTTAGCATGTAGAAGTTTCCTCACTTCTTTTTCAATGGAGGGGAGTAAGAGTGGATTAATCTACCTGAGCTTCTGCTTGCATGCTTTTATTCCACCTTTTAAAGGAATATTATGCAGTATGATGTTAGTATCAAATGCTTTTAATTCCTCTTAAGACCAATAAAAAACATCCGTATAGGTTTTTAAGAGATTTAAATAACTTTGTTTATATTTCCCAGGAATTCCTTTTGATAGTCTAACCATCTGGGGTTCATCCTCCGAGCTGATATTGCAATCATATACTTTTTTGTCCATCTTCAGAGCCATTTGTTTGGATGCTACATAATCCTTATTAAATAATCTTTCCAGTGGGACTAGCCCATGAGGAATGGTATTCCCTTTCAGTTGTAGAATTTTATGTCTAGCCAATGTGCCTTCCCACGAAATGGGTTCTTGATCTGCCTCTTTTTCCTCTTCTTGATCAAAGGTTGAGTTTGCAAACTCCCCAACTACTTCTATGAATCGTTTGATCTACTCATCGTCCTAGAATACGTGCTAGTGTTTGACATTATTAGATATAGAGGGTATGTGTTTGACCTCCACCTCATACCTAAGAAGCGTATTTTGAGGGGGCTTGAAATTTCTTGCTGCTGCAGCAAGGGAATCAACCATTCTATTTCCTAATCTGGGCGTAAATTGGATATTAAAGGCCAAGAAGAAGTTATCAATTAAATCCCATACTTCATTCTGGTAAGTCCTCAATCTGAGGTGTTTAGCCTAGTATTGATTTCTGATCTGCTTTACAATCAACTCAGAGTTTCCATACACAGTTAAGCATTCAATATTCATATTCCTTGTTGTTTGTAGCCCAAGGAGCAATGCTTCATACTTTTCCACGTTGTTGGTTTCCTCAAATTCCATCTTGGATCAGAGGGGTATCGGGCTGCCCTCATGAGATACCAACAATACTCTTGCTCCATTTCCCTCTTTGGAATTTGCTCCATCAAAGTATAATTTCCACACTTTGTTTTCATCTGTGTGCTGGTGTTCTAACTGCATCGTTAGATGTACTAGTGTTTCTTCTAAGATGGTCTCATATTATTCTAGGAACATGCAGGAGAGGTCGCTTTCTTTTCCATATACTGGAGAATTTTTAGAACCTTCAGCTAGGGTCACAATTTTTACAAATCTGGACTCTCTATAAAACCTCTTTTCTTCACCTTCAAAAGTAGGTGATCCATATTTAAATAGGAACACAAAAAAATACAGAGATAACCATATACACAAAGATGCACTGGAAATAATACTTCATTTCATTAATTTAAAATACTAAAATATGCTTACAAACAGAAATGGAAATAAACCAGCTAGGGCGATGGTAGCTTATCTCTGAGAAGAGATGTGGCAGCTACATGCCTCTGAATTGTGTTACAATGAGGCTCAAAGGCTTATTTATTTTTCAGAAACAATGGAAAACCCTCAAAATTCCAAAACCTAACCCTAGAAGATGAAACGCCAAATTGTGGGCCCCATTTGGGTAAATTGATACATCAATTTCCCAAGGTCGTAACTTTGGCACCTGATCTCCGTTTGACATGTACAATAGCTCGTTAGAAATATCTATATGAGAACTATAACTTTGTGAAGAGCAACATCGGTCCATGGACCCATGTTACCCCCAGATTTCCCAAAAAACGTCATTTAGGGCCTCAAAACGGCTTCGGAAGTTCAGGACCCGAAAAACTGCTAAAAATAGTAAATAGTGCTACAACTATGAAAACTGAAAAACTGAAATAGGCAGTTGTGGGAGTCCAAATGGGATAGGTGGGTGGCCACCAACATCCACCTGGATCATTCCTGCCCCCTTAGGAAGCAATGGTCCCCATTGCGTTGAGTTCCTCCATCTACTGAACTTGGTCCCTGGTGAGCTATTCTGCAATCTCTAATGTGTCCAGTAATGGTGGGAAGCATGGTCGACGATGGTTCACATTGAACACTCTATGTAGGTGAAGGAATGGAGGAATGTTGTGCTCCAAAGAATTGTTTCCCACAGCCTTGTTAATGGTGTAAGGACCATGTTGGCATGGTCGGAGCTTCTGATGGGCTCTTGTAAGGCGTTCTTTCTACAGATGCAACTAGACTTTGTTGCCCACCTGAAGCTTCTGCGGTACCCCTTGTTCCTGTGTTTATTCATGACCATATCCCTTTGCTTCTACTGTTACGTAGAGGAACCCTTCGTGGGGGTCATGGACATGGTGACGATCTTCTCCTTACTTTGGGAGTGAACCAGACAGATGAATTTCCTAGTCCCAGAGATGAGCTTGTTGCGTTTCTTAGCAGTGATCAAAGAGGTGGCAGTAGGGGGGGCTACCTCTAGTATCCTGTATAATGAATTATTCAAAGAAATAAAGACAGTGCGAGGCCTTAACTCATACATAGCATGTTGCTTCCACAAGTATGGTTGGCCTAATAGTACATCACAAACATCCAGAGGTGTAACATCACACAATACCCCATCTATGAAGGGCTTGATGTTGTAGGGAAGGTGGCACTACTAGCAAACTTTGAGATCTCATCCTTCATGAAGCCACCGATACTGTACGGTTGTGGGTGTGGTGTAGTTGGTAGGCCTAACCACTTCATGACCTCTACTGAAACGAGGTTCTTTTGGCAGCCACTATTGATAATGAATTGTAGCGGCGAACCCTTCACCCACATCTATGAGTGGAAAAGACGCTCCCACTCCTCCGGATCTTTGAGTTCATTCTTCTGGATCTTGGTGGTGGAAACAGTGGCACTGGGCTCTACATCAATGATCTGCTTCCCTTTGCCATTCCCCTTGTCGGGTTTTGGCTCAGGGTTGGAACATGTATCTGATTCATAAGCCTTCAACTCGACTACTAGCGACTGCTTGGTCCGAAACCCACTTGTGTTATGAGTGGGATTCTTGTGGAACTCACATCACTTTCCTGTGTCCTTCTTCAGCTTCGTGGTGCTTTTCTTTTCTTGCGGCTTTGGCGGGTTGTCTTAGGTCACCCCACCTTGGCTTTGTCCTTTGGTCTTCAGATTTGCAGATCCAATGTCTCGCTTCTTCTGTTTGAACTTTTGCTCGATTTTGAAAGCGTATCAGTATGTCGTGCCAAGCGAGGAGATTTTCAGGAACTCTGTCTCTTCCTAGATGTATCTACATAGGTAGTCGTTGTATTTGAGTACCAAATGCAGCTCAGATTCCTTGATACCCAACTGTGTGCGAAGGGTACGAAAAATGTTTGTGAACTTCGGCACATCTTGGTCCCTTCCCTTCCGCAGTGTGGTCCATTTGATGTATATGTCCTCATAGCTTTTGACAGGGTAGTACTGCTCCTTGATGGCATCCTGGAATGAATCCCAAGTGGGTGCAGCTGAAAATAGTGAGCCCGTACTTTCATTCTTCTGCTCGCAGTAGGTTTCCCACCAGTCCTTGACATGGGGGATTGCTTTGAGAAGAGCAAAAACAATCTTTTCCCAACTCGAAAATTCACGAACAAAAAAATACCCATCTAGCAGATTTAACCATTTACCTACAACATCTATGTCTATTTGACCCTCAAAGATAGGGATTTCAAAATTAACTTGTACCTTAAATGGTGTGGCATTTCCAGAGTAGCTATTGGAAGCCGATGCGTCACCTCTGGGTAACCGCTGAAGGATCTACACAAAGCTATCCATCATCGTGTTCCTTTATCACTCGAGGGCTTCTTCGAGCAAGATTTTGATAGGATCTCTTGTCCCCTCATATTTCTTCTCATCCACCATGGGAGGCCGTCGGGATTTGTGAGCTTGGTCTTGCAAAGGTTCGACCAGTTTAAGCCCTAACTCCTTATATCTCGACCTCGTTGCGGACATGCAAAGAAAAATAGAGAAAAAGAAGACCTCTCTAATACTACTGATCCAGATTTAAATAGGAATGCAACAAAATACAAAGATAACCATATACAGAAAGATGAAGCAGAAATAATACTTCACTTCATTAATGTAAAATACTGAAATATGCTTACAAACAGAAATGGAAATAAACTAGCTAGGGTGATGGTAGCTTATCTCTGAGAAGAGATGTGGCGGCTACGTGCCTCTGAACTTTGTTACAATGAGGCTTGAAGGCCTATTTATTTTTTGAGAAACAATGGAAAACCCTTAACATTCCAAAACCTAACCCTAGAAGATGAAACGCCAAATTGTGGGCCCTGTTTGGGTAAATTGGTACATCAATTTCCCGGGGTCATAACTTTGACATCGATCTTTGTTTGATGTGTGCAATAGTTCATTAGAAAAATCTATCTGAGAAATATAACTTTGGGAAGAGAAACATCGGTCCATGGACCCATGTTGCTCCCATATTTCCCAAAAAACTTCGTTTAGGGCCTCAAAATGGCTTCGGAAGTTCAGGACCCAAAAACTGCTAAAAATAGTACATTGTGCTACAATTACGAAAATTGAAAAACTAAAGGAGATAGTTGTGGGAGTCCAAATGGGATAGGTGGGTGGCCACCAACATCCACCTAGATCAATGGGAATAGTGGCATAAGTTATATCTAATTTTATAAAGCCCCCCACCTTAGAACCCCAAGATCTAGATAGGAGCATGTCGAACTAAGAGGGAATATCTACCACTATGATGTCCATCACCACGCTCTTCACAGGGATTTGAACCAGGTTTACCACTAGATATTTTATCATTCTCAATAATTTGACCCTCGTAGAGTCAAAGAAGTATAGGTCCTTGTAGGGCCTAGTGATCTGCAAGCCAAGTTCTTCCATCACGGCTAAGGGCATGAGGTTATGCGAGGCTCCAGTGTCCAACATGTAGTTATGCAATAAGAGGTCCTGAATTACCAGAGTCACATAGAAGGGTGTAGTGGAAGGATCAAGTTCTTCAACATGAGGCCCAAAAACAACCATTGGTATTTCTTATTGAAGGTTTAAACAATCATGGGTCGGTGTTGAGGTGCATGAACTTAGAGACTTGAGATTCATAAGTGGGTTGCTTTAGAAGTTCAAATAGGGGGACATGAATCTTTAGCTTTTAGAGTTCCTTCTAAAGATTGAATGCAGGTTGGATTTTTCTACACCTCCTAGCTATGTTTCTCTTTCCTTATCACTGGTAGTTTTTATCAAAACAGGTGCCCTCTCTTCTGTGCGTACCTCAGAGCTATGAAATTGCTTATTTGAGGGGAATTTTACCTTAGATGATTTGAGATTTAGCTTACCTTTCCATTTATTTGGCACTGGGGGAATATCTTGGGGAGTAGTTCCCTCTTGCTATTCTGTTTCCCGTTACCTCTTTCTTGAAGATCTTAGATCATACCTTCGGTGTAGCTATGCTTGCATGAAATCTGAAATTGTTTACAATAATCACCTATGTCCTCCTCATTTGTTGTTTCTTATTTATCTTGTCTTGTCTCTTGGTCAGCCATATTTTCATGTTCTTATTTAAAGAATGAGGAATACAAGTTTCCCTGCATCTCATGTGCATCTGATGATTGTTCATCAGGACCATCTTCTAAATATAGAGGATGAGGGATCTGATCAAGTTGGTTCTTTCTTTCCCTTGGAAGAATCTGCAATGGTGGCCTTTGGTATTGTGGGTTATAACCTTGGTTGTTACCTTCAACATTCACTTTCGGGAGACCCTTGTTCTCTAGCTCAAGTTTCACCACCTTATGTGATAAACTCTTGATGAGTTTATCCATTTCTTCCCACTTTACATCTGGAAATTCTTTAGCTTGACCATAGGAGGATTTTTCTTCTTTCCCCCTTTTCTCCTCAGTAGATTTGTCCTTACCTCTTTTCTTCCTTGACGAGGTAAAATTTGCTTCTACCTGAAGAGCATCAACTTGGAATTGATCCAAAGTGTGAGACTTACTTTCTCTTAGGGTAAAACCAAATTCAAATTCGAAGGCTCCAACAAAAACTACGGGAGGAGTAGCTTAAGGAGGCTTTATCTCACAAGGTAGGTTATTATACTACTTATTGAACCTTTTTATGAATTCTGAAATCTCTTCTTCTGTCTTCGTCCTTATAGGATTGAACTCTGTGAGGACATACTCATGATTTCTCTTTTCACCCCACTTTTGAGTGAAATAGTTTTCGAGTTCCTCCCAGGTAGTGATGGAGGCATTAGGTAGGGCTTTAAACCATTTTATGGATTATCCATCAAGGAATTGTACGAAGAGTTTCAGGACCACATCTAGTTTTTCTACATTTATATTCTTAGCAAAAGCACAAAAGGTTTCAATGTGTCTCTGTTTAGTATTTTAATCCTCCCCATTGAACCTAGGCAAAAGCTTTAGGTAGTCTTAAGGCATAGCACTTAGGGTTTGATGTAAATCAGGAGGGGCATATTTATTCAGTAAAAAACCTGGAACAAACATCTAAATTAACGGAGCGGGGTTGATATTTTCCAGATGAACTTGGGCCAAGACCTTGGTGGTTGGAGTGGCTAGACTAAGAGAAGGGTATGTAAGGATCTTAGGAGAAAATTCTGAGCAGTGAATGATAGCGGGTTAGGAGCGGGATGAGGAAGCTTCAAAGAATGATGACACAATAGCATAGGTACTAGGAGTTTTCTCCTTCCAGACTCTCCTAAAAATTAATTTCTCTGGGTCAGATAAAAATGGGGTTTTCTACTAAGAGGTATCTGAGCGAGTGTGAGGCTTTCTAAAATATAGGATGATAAATGATAATGGGGTTTTTGGAGTCACCAAGGTGATGAGGATGCAATCAAAACATCTCTTCTCACCTAGACAGAGAGTACTTAACTTTTCGTATCCCAGATGACAAATCCTTCAAAGGGGAAAAATCCTTCAATACGTTCCCCAGCAATGGGGCCAGAAGATGTTGTCGCTTCCAGAGATAGCCTCAAATTGCTTACAAGACTAGTGCCTAAAAAATCTGGATTTTGTGTGTCTCATATGATTCTTGGGAAACTGGGGACATCACATATATTTTTGTATATATTTATATCTATATATATATATATAATAAACAACTTGGATTGGTTCATTCATCTAAAGGAATAAGCCCTGCATTTCTAGTACTTCTTCACATATACGACTCACAGAAATATGTGATAAATTAGTGGAGGCCAATTAGTTCAAGGACCTGTAGTTTAATAAGATTTGGTAGAGCAATGAGAGAGGATAAGGAAATATAGTAACTCATCACATAGATCTTGAAGTGTTAGGAATTCTACACTTATCGCATAGAGCTTGAAGCCTCCAAAATTATACACTTTTGAGCTAAAGGTAGACATAATGGATTAAACAGGATGGGAGAAATGATTCATGGGGCACAATTTTAAAGACATAACATCAAATATCCATACATGCACATGCATTAAAGAATCAATACAAATGAATCTCTAAGAACATATGAAGTCTTTCTAGCAGCTATGATTACATGAATTCAGAGAGGAAACATGAACATAATGGAATTTAATAGAAGGATAACATATTGTAGTACTCAAAGGAGGAATCAGCACCATTTTCTTAATATTATGAAAGATGTATATCATAAAATCATATAGTCATGAAAATAACATGTAGTTCTTTCTTTAGAATTATGAACCTTTATGAAGTGTTTCTTCCACTATTTATCTCAGGAGGGGAGAATTGACCAGTGATTACAAAAAAGTATCTTAGTCGAGCCTCAACTGCTAAATCAACTAGCTATCTCACCCTCGGATAGCTTTGTGACCCAAAAATGACTACAAAAATTAATTTCTTCAATAAATGGTGACACATTATAGGAAAAAAAACAAGTCAATCAATCAGATGAACATGCCAACAAAATATCTCCATGCCCATCCCTATGATCGCCTTTGCTTCAGGTTATTGCTTTCCCATGGTCTAGTCACCTCTGTCACAAGCCGATTCCCATTGCTTCTGCCTTTACTGCTCGGATCAGTCATTCTTCAAAACTAGGAGTGGTCAACTATCAGTTTAATGCCACAGTAGAGAAGCAGAGGTCACCTAAGTGGTAATTCGTCTTCCCTCTACGTGGAGCACCATGCTTAATCATCAATTCCTCCTGAGCTTCCATGTCTTCATTTACTCTGTATTCGTTGACATTGGTTTTGTGTCATAAGGGACCTTTTTGGGTCTGCCCATGTTGATTTTGAATGTTGCACCTCCTTTCTTAAATGCCTCAGCTTCTGACCCACCACGCCTTTAAAGTTTTGCGTTACTTTATCGCAGAGCTATCACATCGAGGTTTTCCATTAAATTTCCTTATGGGATCGGACAGTCTAGCCTACTTTAGCTTCTTTTACTTCATGTGACTGGGAGCTACAACCAAGATTTTAGCCCTTAGGTGGTAGGACCTTTGGGCTTGGGTCTGTGAGGCTTAGCCCTTTATTAAACAGAATCCCACATATCAATGATTCTTGATGCTTGCCTTCAATTCCTCCTCTTGACAATTTTGATCGCTGATATGCAGGGTTTGGACCTACCTGCGATATCGAAATCAGCCATCACATAGTATTACCTCTATTTTCTCTGTTCGAGAAATACCCTTGCCATCCCACTAAGCAAAAGCGAAATAGACGTTTTAATTTTCATTGATTTGGGTCGTTTATCCAGGCTATTTCAATTTGGGTCATTGATTTGGGCTTGATGGTATCACAATCGCAATGTAGGAGAGGGAATTTTCACCACATTTCATAGTGTTTTCTGATTGTACGGATGCGAAAATTCCATAAAGCATGATACATAAAATATCACATCCAGAACCAGGACTCACATATCACCATTGGAAAGGGAAAATGGGCTTTAACACTAATTTATGGTGATTTCCGATGTTCTGGACGTGACAATTTATTGAATGTATCTCATAAAATATTGCATCTGGGAGGGTTCTCGAACATCGTAATTATGAGTTGGGAAGGAATTCATTGAAGGGGGGACTCTGACTTGTGTGATCCCCAATTATGATATCACTATCTGTGGGGGAAGGAATTATCACAATTGAGGGAAAAAAATTTATCGCAATCGGCGAACAGAGGAAATATCACAATCAGTGAGACTGAGGAGGGACTTATGATGTGATAATCAAAGGGGGACTTCGTGATTGCAAAATTTAAACAGGGAGACGGGTGGATATGCATCACAAAAAGGGAACGGGCCGATAGCAATTATGGTTTATGGGTCCCGACGCTTAAAAAGATTTTCAGCATGATTTCTGCATGTTTTAAAACATTTCAAAAGGGAATGGGAAACACGGCTAGAGTTAGATATACAAAGGGATTTTGGCAAGAGTTAAAAATGGGTTATTGTGGCTAGACTTTAGAAATAAAAAGGAAAAATGGGTTTTGTGAAAGAAATGGTCTTTAGAGAATATTGTAATTTCTCCAAAACAATTTAAACTGGACCTGTTCTTCCTCCTTTAATCTCCAATTTTCAAAGCACAACAACCTCCTCTCTGTTCCTTTTCCCTCTTTGTACAACTAGAACTCTCTTTTTATAAGGTTGCAACACTTCCCTTTCCCGAGGGAAACTTTAGACTTCCAGTTCCAAATAGGGCATCAACCCAAGATTATTCTTATCCATTTCAACATCCAACTCCGTCTTTCATTGGGGAGTCAAACACATAAGGAAGAAGATTCCCATGTTCATTTGTCACAACCTTGATATGGAGGTTGGAATTATTTTTACTAAGCCTTGATAAGTATGAATCAAATGTGTCAGTCAAAAGGTCTCATCAATTCAACATCAGAGACTTTTTCAAGAAGACATCCGTCGACATAAAATCCATAATGCCAAATATCAACAAGGCTCATAGAAATGAATCAACACCATTATTTAGAAGATAAGATGGTATTTAATGCTTTAGTCTTGCTTATTCTACCTGCACCCTCTGAGACTAATGTCTCTCTATTATGATCTTAAATCTTCTCATGCTTCCCAAGTAATCCATATACTTTTGAAGAGCACTTCTTTTGTTGCAACTCAAGACATTGATCTCAATATTGAATTTCTTTTCTCTATATATATCTCCATTAACAAATTTTTGTTGAAGGTTATGCTACAATTTTGGAAAAGAGTTAATATGAAGATTACATTATCAGATTCTTTGGAATTGTTTCATGTACCTCCTATAGGCATATAGATATATTTGAATAACCATTATTCCTCCTATCTTCACCCTGAAGGGATAAGTGACCACTATTCTATAAAGATATGTTAGGGATTTGCACTCACACATTCTTTCATTTTCATGGAGAAATTTCCATCGTCAAATATTCAGTTTTGTTGCATAACAGTCATGCAATATATATGCCAATTTAACAGATTTCTTCCAATTATTTTTCATAACTTCTTACCACACTTGTAGAGACGTTTAAAAGTTTTGGTGAATCTAAAATTAAAATGATACTTCATACAAGGGTTTTCTTACTATTTTCCATGTATCTTATCATTCTTGTCCATTGTCTCTATAGATTCTGATGCAACAATTCTTAATCCATATACTTCTAAGGACAATACAGATTAGATAGATCTTTGACTGCTTAGGAATCACTGTAAACTCCACAATATTCTCCTTGGGAACTTATATCTTGGACAATATGTTTATTGCTTGACGACCAAGAATCTTCCTATAAGCCAATATTATCACATAATAAGGCACCAAAAAAAGTGAAAAATTTACTTCTGAAGTAGAACCATATCCTATTGAGATTTATGAAGTTTCTTTATCCCTAGCTTCATTAACTTTTTCACAATTGATGAAATGATAACACAATACAAAGAATCAATGAAAGCTTCCATACCCAAAAGTTTCATTGGGACGAAGTTAGAGAGCATATATTCTAGCCTCCCATGAATCCCAACATAATATCAGAGCATTGTTTTTGAATCCATGAAGGGATTTTCTCCACATTCCCTAGTAAACTTGTTGATCTACGACCTTCCCTCAAACATAGAAGACCAACAATGGGTCCCTTCAACTACCATACAATATTCATAAAAAAAAATGGGTGAAGTTTGACAATTGAGGATTATTAAGGTCACGTTGTGGCTAGAACAATTCAAATCCACTTTTTCATTCCGAAAAAATATGTATGTGTTGAGCCCTGACTGTATGTGCACGAGAAGCATAGATTTTTCGTTTTGTTCACTAAAATTCCTCAGCTAAGTTTGATATAACACCAATACAAGACTATTATGTGAAGTGAATTCCATAGGTATTTTACGCAAATTACAAAGTATATGAACTTTAGATAAGAAATCATTAGTTTTTAGATGGTAAAGAAATGTATTTTTTCATAGATTACAAAGTATATGAACTTTAGATTGAAAATATTCAGTGTTTAGATAGAAGTTAGATAAATATTATAGGTATATAGTTAAATATTCATCAGAGATCTTTTATTCCAAAATATCGACATAGGTGCATGGTAGGGTAGATCGATGAGGAATCCCCTCCAAGATTTCTTATGGACCATTCGTAACTCCTTTCATACTCTTGTATTCTCTTGTTATGAATAAGGATCTACACAAGTATGGCTTTGCCTTTTGGGGTTGGGCCAAGATCTCTGACAGATCACAAATTGAACCCTTTTGTTTTGGTTGTGGCACAAGAATTGATATTTTTTCTAAATAGTAAGGTTCCTACACTGCATGAAATTCATTGGATTTTATTCTTTAGGGGAATACAAAAGATACATCAAGCACTTCCATCCCCAGTCCACGTAGTTGTGAAGTATTAAATCACTGCCATTGAGAACAACAGACTCATCATGATATCCACTACCAAGAGAGATGAAAACTTGCTTGCAAAGTGCTCCACTATATTTGGAATGATTTTTCAATGAAATTTGCTTTCTTAAAAATAAATCACCATCTCCATATTTGCAGGACTTAAAATGTTAGGAATAAATTATGTTTAAATAGTAGGGTAAACAACAAATTGTATTCATTCAATTTGAAAACTTTGTATGCTCTATCCAACAAACTTTAAACCATGCCCTTACAAATTGGAATATCAAAACCTCAAGCAACGTTTTTGGCATATCTGCAAATATCTTGATGTCTTGTGTAGTTTTCCGTGTTGTAATTGATACAATTGAGATGCTACTAAACTTTGAGGATGGGAAATCCTTATTAAAATAAATTATGAAGAAATTATTATTGCTTTTGAAATAGATAGATTCAACATTCTTTTTAGAAAATATGACTAGTCAGTCCTATTCCTTGGCATTCATAAACTTGTGTGAGGATCACTTTTAGCAAGTCACTTAAAGTGGAAATTGTTCAACTCAGAGTCTGCAATAATACATGAAAGACCTCAATAACAATTCTCAACAAGCAATTAATTAATTAATTGTCTAATTCGCTATATTCCAGTAACACATACATTTCAGGAACCAACTAGGAGACATGCTCGAAGCTTTCTTATTGACTCTTCCTAACTCCTTTCTCACTCACCTACTCCCATCATATGATGGAGCATTTAATCTTTGAAGTGTGCCTTCACCCCTTGTGATTGGGCCAAAATCTCTATTATATCTTCAACCTCCCTCTTAAATAGTTACAATTTTCTCAATAAACCCAACTATTCCATGAATATGAATCAAGTAGAAATCCCCCCTTGTATCGTCCCTTAGGAAAATCCAACTTGAAAAAATATTGCTCCTAAAATAAAACATGTTCAATTTCCTATCATTTGGGTGGTTGTAGCCACAAATGAAGTATGCCAAAGTTACTGGAATATGTGGCTTAACATAGTTTTCAACCTGGACGAGGAAGAATTTACCCTCTTCACCCATACCGGCATAGACAATATAGCTATCTAACCAAACTTTGGTTCAATATTAGATTGGAACGAATGGAAATAAATATGAACAAGAAAAGGTGAAATGGAATTTTGATCTAATAAGAAACCTAGGAAATAAAAACCCCATTAAGTATACGTGTGTAGGGCAGACCATTTTTACTCTTTATAGAATATGCAAACACTATGACATATGCTATGAGTGAAAAGTCATTAATATTTAGGGCTAAAGCAATAACCTAAGCATTGGTATCATAAGACTAGGAGTAGAGCTATGTGTTTTTGCCTAGAGGTTATATCCAAGTGATGAATCCAACTTTGTTAACGGATAAAGATATCATTATTGAATAGTAATGCTAGAAAATATATGCAGTTTTCCAAGACTCTGAATGCTCAAACCATACGGGGAAACCCTTTATCTCTTCTTCCACAATGATATGGAAAATATTCTAGGGTTCTGAGCCCTTTCTGAATCTAGGACTTTCATTGGACTTAATAATGTCATTTTCATTCCTATTTCTTTTTTGCGAATGAAATATTTTCCTTATGAAGCTTTTTGGAATATAATAATTTACAATTTAACTTTATTAGGTTAACTTTCTCCATCTTAAACTCATTTATTTTGATATTTGGCATGTGAAAACTAAGACTCATGCATTTACATTTTCTCAAATTTATTTATTTGTAGATAAAAAAATTATGTTTCTTAACTTTATTGGATTATGTCCCCTTTATTTCCCTCTTTCCTTATCCCCTACCTGTTATTTTACCATTTCATTGTTTTTCCACCATTCATCTCAAGCCATGTTGTCTTATTCCTTCATTTCCCCCCCTTATTGGCCAGTTGATTGCCATACCATCCCCATCTATTCTTTCCACAATTTGATCAATCCCACCCTTTCCTTGCATCCTTACAACTACAAAATTACATGAACAATTAGAGGAGCATGACATTGATGAAGGTCCAAAGTATTATTCAAGTAGCCATGCTCCACTGTATGATATTCAATTACATTGATGGTAAGTAGTGTGGTGTAGCATCCCTACTATGATCTGTGAAGATCGATGATATTCCTTTTAATAGAATTGAAGGAAACAAATCATTGTGAGATCCCTAAACTTTAGCATTAACTATCCCATTGACAAAATATTTATTGCTTAACTACTAAGAAAATCGTCCTATAAGCTAGTGTTCTCACATGAAGAATATACATTTTGTATGGATGTCTTCAAACTAACTGTCTAGAAATTTATTGTTCAGATTTATGCCATTTTGTCCATCTTATACTCACTTTTCTCATCTATTTTCTTCTTTAGCATGTGACTGAAATTCAAGAAAGTATTCTTCATATCTGTTCAATCTTATTATCTTTGCATATAAACAAATAAATAAATTCCTCATTTTATCATCCCATTTACCTTCCAAGAATAGTTGAATTAGTTTATTTTACTAAAGCAATTCATGTGAACTAGTTTCCAAGCATGAATTTCTCTTGTTGTTTCTCCTCAGCAAATTGAGATTGAATAAATATTTGCCTCAAGAATAAAACAAGTGAATATTTCTTTCACATGTCACCTCTTCTCAAACTCAATGTCTCTTCTTTATATGGGTTTCTTCCCTTGAGGCTAATTCCTCCACTACCAATTACAATCAGTCTACGACATAAGACAACCAAGTCGAACAAAATTATAGACACAACTTGTGAAGAACATAAAACAATATTTGGCCTAATTGAGTTAAAGATATTACACAGTGTAGCTAAGTTTAAGAGTAGTGGTAAGTTGTATGCAAAGACACCCTCACTAACACCAATCAATGAAGATATTTTAAATTTAAATAATAGATGTAATACTTCTTGAATAAAGCTAATAAATTTCACAATAGTCATTTAAGTAACAATACTTAGATAAGTCTTTAGAACCTTGCGGTCTAGTAAAAGACAAATAATTTACTCAATGAAAATTGCAAGAGAGAAATATGAAGCTTAAACTCAGCTTGGTCTTTGTATGCATCCAACCTGGAACAAATGTATAAAGTTAGGTTGAAATTAAGAGAATTGATAGATCGTGCTCTATCCTTGTATAGTTAATCCAATGGAGCAACGTTTCTTTGGTCTCCCCACGATGCAAAAGTTGGATGCTATCATCAAAAAGTTGTTAGTTCTCTTGAATATTTGGTAGGTTTCAGTGAGTTTGTAACAAACAAGGTTCATATACCCACAATTATTCAGAATATCTGGAATATGGTAATATCCATAATAGGATAAGTAATATTTATATATAAGAATGTTGAATGTACAAGTCATATCATTGGTTCCAAATGAGCGTTGAAATTCGATTGCAAGTTGAATTTCTAATCTTGGTAATTACTTGTGAGAGAATTATTGTTCTCTTAGCATTCTTTATTCTTCATAAAAGAATCATACTTTAACAATTTTAATTGTAAGAGATTACTAATTCCTATGGTTTGTAGCAAATATGGACGAGTTTCAGGATCCGAAGATATCGAGGTTGTCTTGGTTTTTGAAATGGATACTTTTTAGGATGTAAATAAATATGAAAGAAGAAATTCAAGTGGGTACATTTAGTCAGATATATTGGAAGGGGGTGTAAATGACATAGTTTTCGAAACAATTCCAAAATTCCATTTATTTTCCATATTTGATCTTTTTGGTTTCTATGTGGAGATAACAAGCGAAAAGAATACTATGGGGTACAACTAGTTAAGAATGGACCAATAGTGGAAATAATAATAGCCTAGATTTATATATTGCTTTTAACACCAAATTTACATCACAGTAAAAATATGAATATCCCATTAAGTATGACCTAAAGATGATTCAAAGAATCTCATCTTTAGCCTAACTACATGGCAAAGTAATTTCTATGGTGTAAAGTTTTATTAGAGGCATTTTTTGTTTGTCTTGGTTAGAAAAGGGTTTTCTCTTGGTTTTAAATGACTTTCAATTTATCATTTGTAACATGTTGAGAAATGGGAAAGAATAATGTGTGATATTTATTTTGCAGAAATTGATGTTGGATGAAAGGATATAGAGTTTAACCAAGTTGCAGTCTGCTTTGGTAAAGGTAGAGGAACATCTTAAAAATCAACCTAAGAATACACCATATACAAAATTTGAACACAAGTAATATATGGCTTTTTCTATTTCATATATGTTATTTTTCCTACCTCATTAAGGTTGATTTTTCTGTTGTACTACTTGATTGATACCTTCTTATGACAAGAAGACTTTAAATATGAATTGGTATGTTCTTGAAACAAATCATATTCAAATTTTATAGATATAAAAGATACAAAAAAAAACTGGCAATACCTTCATTTAATTGCTACTTGACTCTGATGTTGGTAGGTTACAAGAAATGAGATTGAAAAAATGAGAGGGATACAATGTAGAGAATGTCTTGGATACGATTCATTTGTTGTTGGAGATCATTTGGGCACCCAAGCCATCAAATTTGGAAATGTTTCTAGTAGGGATTCCTATGATTTTTAATGTTGTGATTATTTCATCTCATGGTTATTTTGGGAAAAAAAAGTTTTAGTAATGTTAGACAAGACACAGGTGGACAGGTAAAAAAATATTTTATAATTTCACTATCCATTCCATGGTATCTCGTCTGTTGTAGAGACTACAACCACCCTCCAAAATTTTTCCTTAGCTTCATTTTGGAGCCTTGATGAGCCTAGGTATTACAACAATAATGCTACAACTCCCAAGGCTACCAGCTTTACTTATCAACCCGGTGTTCGTACAAACATGGACGTGACACTACTATATGCACAAGTAGAAGTGAATATCCTACATGTCGTCATTGTTTATCTGGCAAGAGACCCCAGGGGTTCCAAGCAAAATTTCTATAGAGTCAGAAGAAGCTTAATTCTTTCATGGAAGGAGAGCAAACCTTATTCTAAGAGAGAGATACTTCTAGTACAGTAATGAAGAAAACAACATGAAATGCTAAACTTACACCATAACCTAACTAATCAATTAAACAACTATGCTAAGCAGAATTGCTAAATTACCATTAACCTAATGCTAATTATCTAAGTTGCAGAAGTAAAAACATTAAACTGGACTGAGGTGTAGCAAAGAAACTTAGGATAAATCGGGTTTCAAGCGGAGAAAACAATTAGAGGTCGAAATCAGTGAATGGAGGATGTGAGGGAGCAACAGTGCAGAAGAATTGTTGAATCAGTCGGATGAAAGGTATGAAACATAGGGATTTGATCACAAGAGGTTACGTAGGTAGATGGGCTAACAGGGTTAACTAATGGGATGAATGGTTAAGATCTTATCACGAAGGTTTAAGTGAATAGATGGATGAAAAAGGGAGCAAAGGAGATGAATGGCTGAGATTTAATCGTGCAGGTGAGGTCAAGAGATGATGAGCGAGGCTAACAGGAGTGATGAACAGCTAAGATCTTATCACGTGGGTGAAGGCAAGAGATGGACGGCAGAGATCATATCGCGGGGAAAAGAAACATGCGCAAATGGTGGAGTGGGTTTAGAGGGCGGTAAGTTGTATTTCGCGTGCCCTCAAAGTTGTAAGCTATTTTCTAAAATTTAACGCGATTAGCCTAACTAGGTGACACGTAGCATAGAGAAACCACTTTTCTTGTGTGCTCTCGGGCAGATAACGGTCAGACAGAAATCCATGCAAGATCGCATGATAGCCGTCGGATCTGGCAAGGCAGATCAACAGTGGAGATCAGCCAAGCTAGTTGGCTATTAGGTGAAGTGACAACTGTCGGATCAGGCAAAGCAGAACGACGGTGGGGAATTAAAGTTCATAAAGTAAATGGTGGACTCCACGCGAGGCAACAGTTGGAGAAAATAGTGAATCGCATGATGATTGTGAAGGTTTGTTGGTGATCCGATGGCGAGGAAGCGATGTATGAAGAACGTGTCAGAGGTAGTTTTAAATGAAAAATGACAGAGAAGACTAGTGGGGGTAAATAGAGAACTACATTAAACAATGAACTCCATAGCCCATGTGAGAACTAGAGACTGTGTTTTTGGGGTTGTTGGAGGATCTCTTCCTCAAGTCATGGTCCCAGAGGGAGGAGATGAGGCCGATACACCTGCACACAACCTGATAGTGACCTTCTTCCTCTAACTAACTTGTGAACTGAAAGAAGGCATAAACGAAAATGAACTACAGTAAATGTAGCTACTAAAATAGATGAACAGAAATAGGAAGCTATTCAAACAAATGAAAAGAACCAGAAAGCTGCTTAATCAAATGAATCAGAACCAAAAAAATTCTTGAGAAAATGCACAAAAAACCATGAAACTACTTAAGAAAATAAATAGAACAGAACTCTATGCTAGCATATCAGTACAGTAAAGAGGAGTTGTTGTTGCTTGGGTCAGGCCCTAACCCTAGAGTTTCAGCACTCGAAGTTAACTCAAAGCTGGCTTCAATAGAACTCATCTTTATTATAGAAATCATGGATTACATAGCAAATTGTCACAAGTCTTTGCAACTCAAAAATAAAACAGAGTTTTACAAATGAAGTCTGAATCCTAATGAGGTCCTAATCCTATCTACTTATACATATGAAGTCTCCAACAACTTTCTTCCAAATTAGGGTGGTTTGGCTCCCAACTCAAAATAAATTGTTTTCTGTCCTTTTCACTTGCTTGGCTATCTTTTAGTCCCCATGATGTCACTGTTTCCACTTCGAGCTGATGGAGGATTATTTGAATAGAAGGGTAGTAAATGAGGAGGATTGACCTCCTATAATTACTCTCCCTCATCTCATTCGAGTCTTTACCAAGGTCTTTGCCATAGCTCTTTGGTTTTATCCTTTATACATGAATTTTCCCTTGCTTTTACCCCTTTATTCCTGTATTACATCCACATTAGACCACAAAGCCAAATATCCGACTCTAACTCATTTCATAACCAAAATATAATCAAAAGTATGTAATAAGTTATGAGAATAGTTGGTTTGAGTAACCTCGGAGGTGAATTAAGGCCAATTAAGGCCCATATAATTACTCAATAATGAGGCTCATTATCACCCCCCTACTGAAAGTGTTGCTCATGCTCTAAGTAACTTAGTCAATGTCCATATCCTTCATGGCTCTGGTAGCCTTTCTGACATCCCATTCTTCTGTTGTGGTCTCTTCTTCTTGTTTATAGAAGCCTGCTTTCCTTTCTACTTCTTCCCACTGCCTCTGTTCCTCTTCTTCTTTTCTCCCTTCTAGCATCTCTAAGAGTAGTGGTGGATTGAGTTTTAGGCTTATCCAATTGACCTTCAACCTTTGCATTGATTTCTTATACCTAGGTGTCATGTCTGAGTGCCTTTCTCAACCTTTGAGGGGAGTGATATTCTCTGATCTTCAAGTTGTGTGGTAGCATTTTCCATCTTCTTTAGTAGGCATGTATATTATCATCTCTTAGCAACCTAAACATATCCTCAAAATGTGAAATTGCATGCTCTTGGGCAGAAGATATCTAAGTGCCAGCTAAGGATCATTTGTAATTAGATTATGGGTGCTGATTAGGGCAATGGGATTTGATTGTTCAACTCTGATAAAAAGAGGTTCATTTTGCTCTCTAACCAATGTTCTTTCCATCTTTGTAGCCCTTGACTCCTGATGGTTCATCCATGATGCCAAAGCCATTAATTGTAGATCTCCTAGCTTGGCATTAGGATCCCAAATATTCATGTCTGTGAGGGCCATGTCATGCAAGTAAAACTTAGCCATTTTGGCCCTATCCTCTAGTGCACTTTGATCACAAAGATAAATAAACTGTTTACAGTCCTGAAATGGCATGGTGCCCCTTTTTGCTAGTGTTTTATTCTAAAATTGCAGCCATTATTTTATGAGGTAAAAACATAGGATTTTAGTTGGCATCCTACACTAGATAGCCTCCAAGGAGAGGTTGGCCATACATGCTAGCTGGTTTTCCTTTTCCTGTAGCTTTCCTCTCTGTTTTTCTTATCTTCTTCCTTTTGTTGTTCTTCCTCATCTCCATTAGTTTCTTCCTCTGTTTCAACATCCTCCTTATGTTTCAGCATGTTCCTTTGTATTAGTTTCTTCTTTATTCGTCTCATCCTATCTAGCTTTGTATCTTCTTGTTTTGCCTCCTCCTCACTGAAAGAAGGACTAACATCATAGAAAAAGGTTTTGATGTCACCCTCTGTTGGTAAGTCTCTAAACACTGACCATTTTATAGGGATCCTGAGGTTTTGGAGGGAATCGTTAATGAGGATCCTGATCAACCCATGGTGAAATAACTGCTGGGAATTTCCTTCTTTACTTTGTTGTTGGAGTCTATGAGTGATTGCATCAAGAAATAGGGTATGCTGAGTCTTTGGTGAACTGGTGTTTCTACCCCAAATCTTAATTCTTCAATCATTCTCAAATGGTTGCCATAACAACACTGTATCTATGGACTCTTGCATTCTCTTTTGACTTGTTAAAGAATTTCCCTTTTTTTTCACCTTTTCACTTATAAACCAACTACCTCTTAACCTTTACAACTTTTGATCAAATGATGCATATTAGTGAGTGATTAGGATACTTACCTGTGGTCTTGATGCCATGCTGCAGTTTTCAAAGATCATAGGTGCTGCCGATGGTCATTCTTCTTCCTCCTCTATTGTCTGTTGATGTTTTATTAGCTTTTGTAGGTGTCTGTGACTGAAGATATGATGTTGTTGCTGTTGTGGAGCTCCTAGATTTGATGTTGTTGTTGTTGTTGTGGAACTCTTGGATTTGATGTTGTTGCTGTTGTGGAGCTCCTGGATTTGATGCTGCTGCTATTGTGGAGCTCCTAGATTTGATGATGTTGCTGTTGTGGAGCTCCTGGATTACCACTTGAAGATGTTTGGTGTCTCCCTTGGAATTTCTTGATCATGTTGCTGGATGGTGCTATGAAGATGCTGTAATGAATGAAAAGAGGGAGTAGGATTGTATTTGGATGCGAGGATGATGGTAATGATTGAGGTGATTCTGTTAGAAAACATAATCTTCACCTGAATGGAAGCAATGAAGTGAAAAACAATAGAATTGATGGAGGGATGCATTGGTAAGGAGTGGAGGAGATGAAATATCTGTGAGGCAGGGTTCCCTTTAGATCTTCTCTTTGCTCCTTAGTTGTCTTTCTCATCCACCTGCACATAACAATTATGTTTTTTATTATATATATACATATATATTAAAAAAAAAACCTAGGCTGCCTCAGAGAGGTTTTCACCCTAGATATCTGCCCTGGGCACCTCAAGGAAGGTTTTCACCCAGGGATCTTCTTATCCTTTTCATTTTTCTCATCCTTGGGTCGCCTCATGAGGTTTTCAACCCAAAGATGGGACTCAAGCACCTCATAGAGGTTTTCACCTGAATCCTTATTCTTTTTTTCCCTTTTTTAGTGATCGGATGAGGGAGGAGATGGAACTTGCTCCACCATCGTCACTGTCTTATTAATGTTGTCAATGAAATCTTGTCTTGATAAAGGCCTCTTGTACATTTTCAATCTCTGTCCATTAACTAGCAATGGAATGGCTTCTTCATCAAGAGTTTTGATTAGCATTGAACCATTGTCATGGCATCTTTCCACCACATAAGGCCTGAGCCATATTGTCCTTAGCTTGCCCTTGAAATATTTAAACTTGGAATCATTTAAAAATGCCCAGTCTCCTTCTTGAAATTGCTTCTCCTTGATGTGATTGTCATGCTTGACCTTCCTCTGAAGTTGAACTATCTATGTATGTAGGAGGGCTTGCATTTTGAATTTATCCAAGCCATTCAAATGCAACAACCTTTATTTCTATGCATGACTAAGATCTAAGTCTAGTTGGGCTGCCATCCTCAATGTGTTATATTCAAATTCAATGGACATCATAGCCTTTTTACCATAGACTAGCTCATAGGGTGTAAATCCAGTGGTGGTCTTCCATGTTGTATTATAGGCCCAAGTGGCCTCAACTAGTCTCTCTGCCCAATCCTTCTTGCTGCTGCTCACCACCTTCATTAAGATGTTCTCCAGTTCCCTATTGGTCACCTCCACTTGCCCATTAGATTGTGGATGATAAGGAGTGGAGGTCCTATGCTTGATTTTGTGATGGCTGAGCAGTTCTTCAATCCTGCTGGAGGTAAACAGGCTGCCTTGGTCTGTGACTAGCTCTCTAAGGTACCCTAATTTGTATAATATATTCTCCCTTAGGAACTCGGCCACCTTTTCTTTTGTTGCTGCCTTAATTACCTTGGTTTCAGTCCATATAGTCAAATAATTAGTGCACACAATAATGTGCTATTTTTTCTTTGAAGGAGGGTTGATAGGCGCAATGAATTCCATGCCCCACTTGTCAAATGGCTCGAAAGTCACTTGAGGTTGTAGGGGTATTTCATCTCTTGGAGTAGGCTTTCCCATCCTCTGGCACTGATCACACTGACTAATTTACTTCTTCACATCTTGATGAAGAGTAGGCCAATAATAGCTTGCTTGAAACACTTTGAATGTTGTCCTCTTTGCTGCAAAATGACCTCCACAAGGCCCATCATGATAGGTCAAAAGGATGTCAAAGACTTCCTCTTCCCTTATACACCTTCTTAAGATTTGATCTGGGCCAAGTTTGAACAAATTGCCCCCAATCCAGGTGAAGGGGACACTCTTTCTGACTATCTTGCTCTTTTCTTTGGAGGGCAAGTTTGGTGGGAACTGTGATGATACCATATAGTTTGCTATATCAACAAACCATGGGGATTGAACTGAAATAGCAAACAAATGCTCATCTGATAACTAGTCATCGACCATTTCTTCTTCACCTGCAGGTAGATTCATTCTAGATAGAAACTCAGCAACAAAATTTTCCTTACCAGGCTTATCAACAATAGTTAGATCAAACTATTGTAATAGAAGCAACCATCTTATAAATCTAGCATTTACATCTAGTTTGTTCATTAAATATTTGATTGCAGCATGATCAGTATGCACAAATGTTTGATAGCCTGTGATGTAATGCCTAGATTTTTTCAATGAATGCACAATAGCTAGGAGTTCTTTTTCAGTCACAGTATAGTTTAGCTCAGCGTTTGACAGGTTGTTACTGATAAAATAGATGGCATAAGGCAATTTCTCCTCTTCCTGACCTAAGGCTGCTCCTATGGCTCTGTGTGAGGCATCAACATGAATATGAAAGGGGAAGGTCCAGTTTGGGCCTCTAACAATTGGTGCAGTATTCAACTTACCCTTTAGAATGTCTAAGGCCTCTTGACAGTTCTTTGACCATATAAACTCAGAATCTTTGGCCAACAACCCAAGAAAAGGAGAGGTCAACTTGCTGAAGTCCTTTATAACCCTAAGAAACTCCTTACATCTCTCTGCTTTTGTGGACGTGGGACCCTTTGGATGATTGCTATTTTGTTTGGGTCCACCTGCAGTCCTTGCTGAGATATTGAATGACCTAGTATAGTCCCTTCAGTCATTAAGAATTCGCATTTTCCTGGACTGAGGGACAGGTTCATTTCAATGCATTTTTGTAATACTTTGCCTACGTTATTCATGGCTTCTTGGAAATAACAACCATAAGGTGTAAAGTCAGCCATATATATTTCAACAACATCATGTACTAATTCAACAAAAATATTGAAGACTACTCTCTAGAAAGTGGCAGGAACATTGCATAGCTCGAAAGGAAGGACCCTATAGGAAAAAGTACCCCAAGAACAAGTGAATGTGGTCTTATCCTGGTCTTCTGTGCAGATTTGGATTTGGTTATGCCCACTGAATCCATGCAAGAAAGAAAATAATTTCTTCCCTGCTAGGCTATCTAGCACTTGGTCAATGAAGGGTGGGGGAAATTACCCTTCTTTGTGGCTTTGTTCAACTCCTTGTAATCTGCACAAATCCTCCACTTACCATTTTTCTTGGGCACTAACACTAAAGTAGAGACCCACTCAATGTCTAAGATAGGGTAAATGAATCTTGCATCTAGCAGTTTTTGCAGTTCTTCTTTGACTATCTCTTTAAGAGCTGGATTCATCCTCCTTTGTGGTTGCCTAACTGGCTTGCAACCTTCTTAGATGTAAATGTGGTGAGTACACACTGAGGGGTGTACTCCCTTCATTTCCTTATAGCTCCAAGTGAAGGCTTCTAGGTTCTCTCTCAGCATGTTGCATAACTTTTCCTCTTCTAAAACAGAAAGAGATGGATTAATTTGCAAAGTTTTCTCTAGGCCAAATTCTATGGTCTTGACACGGAGTGGGTTGGAATTGGCCAAGCATAAGTCAATTAGATGTTTATTCTAGGTTTCCCTTACTTCTTCTTCTAATGGTAGGGAACTAGGAGTTGGATTTTGGAGCAGGTGTTCAATTAAGTCATCTTTATCTTGTTGTCCTCCTCCTATGATTGCTTCCAAAGTATAAATTTGGGCAGAAAAACCCTCATCTTCTTCCTCCTCTTTTAACCATAAAGGTAAATCATGCTCTAGAGAAGGTTGAGCAAGAGGGTATAGGACTAATTATTTGGACATATGCCCATTCTTGATGGTCATATTCCCAACTTTAGAGCTAATGTAAGCATCAGTTGTGGCTAACCATGGCCTCCCAAGGATGAGAGGGTAACCAGTAAGCTTAGCCTTAGGCTAGAGAACTAGGAAATCTGTAGGGTGTTCCCAGGAATCAATGGAGACTATCACATCCTTCACAATTCCCTCATGGGTGACTGTGGAACAGTCTACAAGTTGCAAAACTGTTGTGGTCTTTCTCATTGACCCTTGGAGGTTGAGCTTGAGCATGGGGTCCTTTGTCATCACATTGATGGCAACCCCAAGATCAATCAGAGTGCGTGGGAAAATAATGCCATTGATGTGCACATCCACTACAGGGCTTCTAGGGTCCAAATATTTTGGAAATATTACCTGTCCCAGCATTAAGTCAGACAACCACCCAATGACATTAATTGTAGGGGCATCCCTTTTCCTTCTTCCTGTATGCTTGAAGCACTTCTCCTTAATCAACCTATTGTAAATGGGAACATCTTTAATGGCCTGGAGAAGGGGGATTTTTACACATAGATTTTTCAATTCTCCCAGAAGTTCAGTTTCTTCTAGGGTAGGCTGGAGTGGTTGGGATAATCTTTGAGGAAAGGGTGGATTTAATTTAAGGTTGCTTTCCTCTCTTTCTTCCTCAACGTCCCTATGTGGAGAGGGAGGTTAGTTATCAGGGAGAATTCTCCCTGATCTTAGGTTAATCTCCTGGATTTCTACAATATAAGCTGGGTATGATGTCTCCCCACTATATGCTTGTTGAGCCTACCTATTGTTTGCATTCGTATTCAGTTGGGCAGGGATCTGGGGTTACTTGGGTGGAGCAGAGTGCAGGAGTTGTGGTTGTACATGTGGTGGAGGCAATAGGCTTGGAACTTTGTTGAATTGGGGCCTCCACCCCTGGGGTGGGGCATTCCACTGATGTTGTGGTTGAACATAAGGTTGAAATGACTGGATGGCTAGTTGGGATTGATACTGAGATGCATAGGACTAAGGAGGGGGTGTAGACCAGGAGGGATGAGCATGGGGTCCCCAAAAAGGCATAGTTGTGGCTTAGTTGGGGTTGTAGTATGCATGGGATAGCCCTTGCATACCCTGCTAGTATGGTCTAGGCCTAGGAGGTCTCCTTTGGTTGATGTAGCAAAGCTACTCAGTGACCCCTTCAGCTCCTTGATATACAACTTTGAGTCCGGGTAAAGAAGGGCACTTGTTTGTGGAGTGGATTTCTTCACAGACTAAGCAAATCTGAATACAATTTAATGGACATTCATTCCTAGGATGCCTCCTAGTGCATCTAGGGAAAAAGATGGACAAGGCTCTCTTTGCTTCCTCTTGATTCCTTTTAATGTTCATGGTGTCCAATTGCAAGGCAAGGGTTTGCGTCATGTCACTTTTGAAATCTTCCAGCATATTTCCAATTTCACCTTTGATGGATAATTTAGAGGATGATGTAGTGGCCATAGGTTGACTACCCCTACCCTTTTTCCTGGCTGACCTAGAATGGTTTCTAAAGACAATCTTAATGTCCTCATAGGGTATTTGGTAGACATCTCCTCCTGCTATCATATGTAAGGCATCCAGAAGATCTTCCCTTAGTCCTCTAAGCAACACCAACTTTAGTGACTTAAGGTCAAGTGTGCACTTGGCCCTTTTGTAACTAAGCTGGAATCTTTCTTCATAGTCTTCTAGGGATTCATCCTGGCCTATGGTCATCTTGAAAATATCTTCTTTAGTATCCTTCGACCTACAACAGTCCCTATGTTTTTTGTTAAAAGTTTGTTGCATTTGAGCCCAACTTGTGATGCTATCTCCAGATAAACCCATGAACCAGCGCAATCCTGCATCCTTAAGGGTAGATGGGAATAGTTTTAGCTTTTTCTCATCATTTGTATAGTCATAGGTTCGGCATATGACAACAAATTCAAATAGGAAAGTGTCAGGGTCCTTTGTGGTTAGGCCATGGAAATGAGGTAGAGCAGAGGGGCTTACATTCTTCATCTTATTGTCCCCATTGGTTTCCCTGATGGGGAAGGCACTCTCAATTCTCTCTCTATCTCCCCTATCATTTTGGTTTCCAGCGATTGGTTCAATAGGAATGGTTTCTTCCTCTTTTTCTTCTTCTGTAGGTTCCTCAAATAGGTAAGGTTTCTGACCTAGAGGGTCTTCCAATTCACCGTCACTGAAGAAGAGAGAAGGTTGCTTATTGGATGTAGTGGGGGTATTTGTCAAGAATTTTCTTGAATTGTCCCTATTCCTACGAGACATGAAAAAAAAATTGGTTGGTTTTTGTAAAATTTTGTTAAAGCTTAGAAAGTACTGGCAGAAATAGAAAGGAAAGCATATAATGATAACTAAAAGAAAGAAAGAAACTAGATTACTTTTGCAGAAATAAACTAATGGAAGGAAGTTTGAAGACTAGAAGTAGAAGAAAAGAAAGTTGGAGATTAGAAATAGAAAAAAGCAGTAATTACTTCTACTTAGACACCTCCCCGGCAACGGTGCCAAAAAGTGATGAGCCTAGTTATTGCAACAATAATGCTGCAACTCCTAGGGCTACCAGCTTTACTTATCAACCCGGGGTTCGTACAAACTTGGAGGTGATAGTGCTATATGCACAAGTAGAAGTGAAGGTCCTACATATTTTCACTATTTATCAGGAAAGAGACCCCAGGCGTTCCAAGCCATACTTCTATAGAGTCAGAAGAAGCTTAATTCTTTGATGGAAGGAGAACAAACCTTATTCTAAGAGGGAGCTACTTCTACTGCAGTAATGAAGAAAACAACATGAAATGCTAACCTTACACCATAACCTAACTAATCAATTAAACAACTATGCTAAGCAAACTTGCTAAATTAACATTAACCTAATGCTAATTATCTAAGTTGCAGAAGTAAAAACATTAAACTGGACTAAGGTGTAGCAAAGAAACTTAGGTTAAATCCGGTTTCAAGCGGAGAAAGCAATCGGAGGTTGAAATCAGTGAATGGAGTACGTGAGGGAGCAAGAGTGCAGAAGAACCGTTGGATCAGTTGGGTGAAAGGTAAATGAATGGCGGGGATTTTATTGCAGGAGGTTACATAGGTAGATGGGAAAACAGGGTTAACTAACGGGATGAACGGTTAAGATGTTATTGCGAAGGTTTAAGTGAATGGATGGACGAACAAGGGAGAAAAGGAGATGAATGATCGAGATTTAATCGCGTGGGTGAGGTCAAGATATGGATGAGAAAGGCTAACAGGAGTGATGAATGGCTAAGAACTTATCGCTCCGGTGAAGGAAAGAGATAGATGGCGGAGATCATATCGCGGGAAAAAGAAACGTGCGGAAATGGTGGAGCGGGTTTACAGGGTGGTAAGCTGTATTCCGCATGCCCTCAAAGTTGTAAGCTGTTTTCTAAAATTTCACATGATTAGGGTGACACATAGCACTGAGAAACCAATTTTCTCATGTGCTCTTAGGCAGATAACGGTCGGATAGAAATCCATGCGATATCGCACGATAGGCATTGGATCTGGGAAGGCAGATCAATGGTGGAGATCGGCCAAGCTAGTTGGTGATCGGGTGAAGCGACAACCGTCAAATCAGGCAAAGCAAATCGATGGTGGGGAATTAAAGTTCTTAAAGTAAATGGTGGACTCCACTCGAGGCAACGGTTGGAGAAAATAGTGAATCGGACGGTGATTGTCAAGGTTTTTTGGTGATCGGATGACGAGGAAGCGATGTATGAAGAACGTGCCAGAGGTGGTTTCAAATGAAAAATGACAGAGAAGACCAGTGCGGATAAACAGATAACTGCATTAAACATCGAACTCCATAGCCCATGCAAGAACCAAATACTTTGTTTTTGGGGTTGTTGGAGGGTCTCTTCCTCAAGTCATGGTCCTAGAGGGAGGAGATGAGGTCGAGACACCTACGCACAACCTGATAGTGACATTTTTCGTCTAACTAATCTGTGAACTGAAAGAAGGCATATACGAAAGTAAGCTATAGCAAATGCAGCTACTAAAACAGATGAAGAGAAACATGAAGCTCTTCAAACAAATGAACAGAACAAAAAAACTGCTTAATCAAAGGAATCAGAACCAGAAAAATTCTTGAGCAAATGCACAGAAAACCATGAAACTACTTAAGCAAATAAACAGAACAGAACTCTATGCTAGCATAACAGTGCAGTAAAGAGGAGCTGTTGCTGCTTGGGTCGAGCCCTCACCCAAGAGCTCTAGCCCTTGAAGTTAACTCAGAGATGGCTTAAACAGAACTCATCTTTATTATAAAAATCATGGATTACAGAGCAAATTGTGACAAGTCTTTGCAGCTCAGAAATAAAACAGAGTTTTACAAATGAAGTCTGAATCCTAATGAGGTCCTAAGCCTCTTTAATTATACATATGAAGTCTCCAACAACTTCCTTCCAAATTAGGGTAGTTTGGCTCCCAACTCAAAATAAACTGTTTTCTGTCCTTTTCACTTGCTTGGCTATCTTTTAGTCCCCATGATGTGGCTATTTGCACTTCGAGCTGATGGAGGAATATTCAAATGGAGGGGTAGTAAATGAGGAGGATTGAAATCCTATAATTACTATCCCTCGTATCATTCGAGTCTTTACCAAGGTCTTTGCCATAGTTCTTTGCTTTTATCCTTTATACCTACATTTTTCCTTTCTTTTATCCCTTTATTCCTGGACTACATGCACATTAGACCACAAAGCCAAATATCCAAATCTAACTCATTTCATAAACAAAATATAATCAAAAGTATGAAATAAGTTGTAAGAATAGTTGGTTTGACTAAGCTAGGAGGTGAATTAAGGCCAACTAAGGCCCATGTAATTACTCAATAATGAGGCTCATAATTCGCTGAAGCATGCATAATGGTTCCAGAGCTGCATATTCCAAAAGAAGAGCCAGTGGAAGCCAAGATTCATAAGTTGGCTACAGGTGTGGGCAATGCCAAGACCAAGCTGGTCAAGGTTCAGTTTGAGCTGAACCTTAAGATTACAGAGCTTGAGTTGAAGGCCCAACCTTTGAGTCCATGAGAGGTCAAAGAACAGTGCGAGGTAGGTGTCAAGGATGCAGTTGCTACAGTTGATAACGCGGTGATAGATTGCACTACGCTCTTTGAGCAATCGCTGGAGGTAATTACCGGTCTACAGGAAGATCCTAACTTTTAGAAGTTAAATACCGAGGGAAGGGAATTACAACATCGGTATGACGAAGTAAGAGTGACGGCATGCACTGTCGTCATCATGCAGATATTGGTGAACTGCAAGAAGCAAAGGAATTGAAGGAACAGGCAGAAGCAACATAGCGCAAAGAGGAAGTACTCAAGTCCAGATTGGGGTGTTGGCTAGATGAGGCCTATGTGATCACTGCCAACATTGCAGGAAAGATGGCTAGCCTATAGATAGTACAACAGAAGATCTAGGGAGATAGCGTAGGACCAACAACAGAGCAACTGGTAGAGCAGGTCAAGCAGGCGGTCACGCAGTGTACCGCTGAAGTTGCAGTGGTGCAAGTGGAGTTGGGAGGTCTTTGTAGCAAGATATCCACACTAGGACAGTGACTCGAGGGAAAGTCACCATATTTGTGTTGGGGGCCTATTGGGACAGGGTCCCCTAGGGTCATTTTTGCGGTTAAAATCCCAACTTTTGGGGTAGAGAGCCCAAGTTTTTGTATAAAAAGTGTAAAGTCTCCGCATTTTGTGGTCGCAGAGCACGAAGATTTAAAGTGTCATAAAGGGTTTCCGACCTTCATTTAGGTAAGTCATGTTAGATTGAGGAGATCTACCCATGGTCTGCGAACCATGGGGTTGTATAAAAAGGGAAGTCTTGGAAGAGTCTAAGACAGCTTAGATTAGATTTGGTAGTTGATGTTGATGTAATGGGTCGGTAAGAGCTAAGAGCGAAGAGTCTTAGCATAGGAAAGAGGCTCTGCAGCTGTTTTCTCAGAGGCCTAGGGTAGAATGCCATAGCTGAGTACGCAGACTCATGCAGCTGTGTGCGCAGGATAGTTAGAGTTTGTAAAGAAGATCTGAAGCATTAATAAAGAGGATTATTCTAGAATTACATGTGTTGATCTATTTACTTCTGTTATGAATGCATGCGATTATGTTATGAATAATGTTGGGTTTATGATTTAATGCTATATTAATGCGTGAATTTATATGTTTTACTTTGTTATATGAACTCAAGTAATAATATCGGTTTACGCGAAGAATATCTTAATGCATGTTGAAGTTATCATATACTTAAATCAACGGGGGTAAATACCGCGGTAAGAACATTTACAGAAGCGTGTAAGTAGATAGATTACCTATTTAGGGTCCGCGAAGGATGATCGCAGACCTTCACGAAGGTCTAGAAGCTGGATAAGATAAGTATATTGATAAGACCTCAAAGGATTATCGATATGTAAGAAGGTAGGTTTAAGGTATAAAATGACATCACTACCATCTCTGGGTGCAGAAACTTGGTTCCTGCATCCCCCCATACTGCTTCGGGTGAGACTTCAGTCTGCATTCCGCGAATTGATGCCGAAAGGGCCAGTAGTGTAGGGATTTTCTTGGCTAATTAATGTTGAACCTGGGTCAGGGCCCACTAAGCCAACAACCATCAATAGATGATTTCTCGCCAAAATATCTTGATGAACTTCAGCAAGATCTCATTCTTGACAGAAGAACCAGAACTTCAAAGAGAGTGAATGTTGAATACCTTCGAGTGGGACTAAAGGTACAAAATCCTTCTAAGGCCAAATGGTTGCAAATCGAGAAGGTGAAGGAGTTGTACCCTCAACTATTAAACAATTGATAGTATCTTTTGGGGTCCAAAAGGCTTCTAGTGGGGAGGAATGATCAAGTGCTCAGTATTTAGCTCAAAAATAAAAGTTCTTAGAATCGCTCAAAACCTAAACAATCGCGTCTGTCTTGGCAATACAATCCCAACACAACTTGTTTCACTCAAAACAGAGCTCGTATGAGGAAGATATTGTGTTCTATCCACTTTGTCAAACAAAGGAATTTTTGAAAGAAAAGGTACAGTCACTGCACAATCATAAGTCCATATTTCTGATGTGGTAGGTGATTGGGCAAGTCAAAGTTGGTCAGTGGATAATAGGATCTCGCCAAGTGACATGTTGTAGTTGGTCTACGGTATGGTGAGTTGGCTTCATTTAATTGGTCAGAGAAAGGACTAATGAGAAGGGGGCATGTGCAAGCCCGGAGGCCACCATGTGTCCCTCCCCAAAGGTTGGCATTATCGGCGCGTAGTGGCAAAATTATGAGCAGGTCAGCGGAGTCGAACCTGTGAGCTTGCCCACGTAAACTCCATGCTTTACCATTCTACCATCGGTTCAGTTCCTAACAGTGAATGGTTTTAAATTTTATTTAAAGTTTAAACAATTTGCGGTTGGGGGAGGAGAGGACTAGCCCCCTCCCATGTGGCCACTACCGAAGAGCTGACGGTCAGCTAAACCATAACATTAATGGTAAACCGTTGGCATTTACCGCTCATATGTGACCAACACCACAAACCACAGGTTAACGGTTAGCATAACCGCGCCATTAAATGCACTTAATGCGCTAATCCAGGTTAATTACTAATCAATACATGTTTATCATTTAATTAAACTATGATTTAAGTTGGCGGAAAAATTGGTGAAGCCCCTAAATTCAGCGCTAACTCCAGATTTAGCAGAGTTAACTGGAGTTACTCCAGTGTTAGTGAAGAATTCCTAGGAGAAACTGTTTTGGTCAAACTTTTGCAGTTTTCGACCAAATTGGGATCAGGAAAAGGCATTCCTAGATGATTTAGATATTCTAAGCACATTGAAGTAGGTTTCCGTAGTAGTAGAGCATTGTAAACAACATTTTTTTCCATTTTTAGCTAATATAGAGGCCCAAGCCATGGAAGCTGGACCAAGGAGATGTAACCTACGAGGGGTGAACTCCTTCAACAAAACATTGTGTTAAGTGTTCATTTTGATGGTTTGTTTTACATTTGTTTGTTGTTGTTCAACACTTTACTTTCATGCTATTTTGCTCATGAATTCAACATAAAAATTGACAAAATTTTACCTGTTCATTCACAAACACCATAAAGGGAACTTATACACATGAAGCAAATGATAAGCAATTGTTTTTAATTCTGAAGTTGAAATTAGCACATCAAAACTAACATTCAACAATAGATCATTCAATGACTAAACAAGCTAATGGTTTCAATTATTTGTGTGAATGTGTATTTGCATGTACCAAAGGCAATAGAACTGAGTAGATAATGGTAGAAGGTGAAATCCCACAAAGAGAACGCTACGCTTGTGAAGAATAACAAGGTTTAGTAGAGCATGAAGACGAATAGGGAGGTAGTGTTGAAGACCATGAAGTATTCTTTCAGTATGGAAATCTCCTGATTTGTAAGATAAAACTGATTGGTATATTTTCTCGGCTTTCTTTTATTATGTGAAGCACGTATTTGATTATTTTTGAGGGAGTTTTGTTAAGTTTTAAAACCAATTGGAGCTTGGAAAGGAAGGAGGAAACCTATTTTTTGTAGAATTGTATCTTGAAACAATGCAAAGAAGATAAGGAAGGAACTAGTTAGAAGAACCGAGCGCAGCGTATTCCAAAGAATTCAATGAGTCTAGGACAGGAAGATAATCTAGAATTTTCTAAAGGAAATGAGGGAGAATTAGTCCAAAAATGTCTATGGATGCCAGTTTTGGAGGACAACATGACAAAGAAAATAGGAGATAAAAATGATAGAGAACCATAAACTATTCTATTGAATATTAATATTGATGTTCAATATAGGAAAGAAAATGTAGAAGATAAGGGATTTCTTTTTTGCATATTTGTTTAGGCTGATCAAAGAAGGAAGTTGAATGCATTGGAAATGGAGTAATTGTGAACTAAAGTACAAATACAATGTTTGGGGGTATAAGTTGAGGATTTCAATGGGGAACCAGAACTGTTGGAGGACGTACCGTAAAAACTTAAAGGTAATGCGAAAATAATGGATTTATTTGCAGTAGACTCCATTTTATTGAGACGTAAATCTATGTTAATAGGAGATAGAAAAAATATTGCTTTTAGGAGTAGCAGTAAGAATCAAAGAGATGATACTTTCAAAGAAAATAAGGTCAAGTCTAAATATTTAAAGATGATTAAGTTTGAAGAAACAACCAGCTAGTGCAAGGATTTATTTCTCAACCAGCGAGAATATTTTCGTATTGAAATTTTTCCAAATCCAAATAAATCAGTTGAAAAGAGGAATTGAACTAGCTTGAAGGAACCTGAAAGAATTAAGGACATAAAGGAAAATCGTTTGTTAGGAAATAACTCAGTTTGCAGACTTTTTAGGTGGTTAATATCTGATGTAAGTTGGAAAGAGGAGATGATGACGGGAGAACCTGACGATTTGATTATATCCTATGGATACCAGCAACATAAGCATCAAAATAATTTGAAGGGGGGATTAATACAAAATGTAATTTGATCATAAATTTTTCATTTTCAGGTATTAAATATATATTTTCAAAATATGTATGGAGAAATTTTTCTTTGTGCAGATGAAGATGAGTATTGAGACCTTGGAAATGAGATCGTGTAGTTACACCTGCTGAACGAAAGAAACAAAGCTTGGAATGAAGGAATGAGAATTCCCACACCCTTCACATTTGATGTTGTTGAGACAGAAAACGATTACCAGAAAAACAAAATTGCAACATGAAATCAAGTTGGAGAGGGAGAGGGTGAAAGAATAAAGGATGTGATTGACTGCAATATGGTTGTAAGATTCAATTGGAAAGGCTTTGATTTTATTAAGATGGAAGGACAATATATGAGAAATATTTTTTATGTTTTTAAAAGTGAAAGAATTTCACTTGAACTAGTAGAAGTAGATAGGTTGTGTATTATAACAAATAAAAAAAAAACACATATGGATTTTTGTACCTAGGGATAAAGAAGAAATAGGTTGGAACCATCAAATGATAATAATGGAAGATAAAGGAAATATAGAAAAAGGACTGGAATTTTATTTGTGGAAACCTTAATTGCTTTATCAAAGAGTAATGGGTTCAATCGAAGGAAGTTATAATCAACAATGAAATCATGAACAAGGGTTTTCAAGTGGATATGCAACAACAACTACTACAATTATGAACAAATGATCAATGGTGACATATGGAACAATGAGGCTACACAAAATAAAAATAGGTTTTTGAATCAAGTATGATGGCGAAAAACTATAGGACCACAAAATGTCAATCCAACAAGTGGCAAGTTACAACATAAAATTTGGGATCCAAGAGGATTTCAATCAGTATAACACATGGTGAGGAGACCATGAAATTCTCAAGCCTTGGGAGTATGATGCATGATCATCTTACCTCAAGTAAAAGCATCCTTTGACCGAATCTAGGAGTGTTCATTTACTAGGGGAATTGGTTCCCTAATTAATTATTTAAATGTGTTTTCCTATGTTTCTTTAGAGAACGTCATAAATATTGAGAAGACTCAGGAATACTTGATAATTTAGAGAGATCATAGGGTATTTAGATCTATTTATAGAAAAGTGGATATAGGAGATATAGTGACAAGTCTCAAGAATACTTGATAATTTAGAGAGATCATAGGGTATTTAGATCTATTGACAGAAAAGTGGATATAGGAGATATAGTGGTTAGATCCTGAGAGGAATTTAGGGATCTGAGCCAGAATCAGTTCAAAACCCTTGTAAAAATTTGAAATCGGGGAAAAAGCTAAGATATAGAGTAATGTAATATAGGTTTGCTAATATAAGGCCAAAAGAAAAAATGATGTAATCAAGGTAGTGCAAGGGTTAGGGAAGTAGTAGATGTATGAGATGAAATTATGTACAAAATATCATTTTAATTAAATTATGTGTTTCTGAGTGGTATGTAGGAATTTTGTGTTAATGCAGTTGTTGTCCATGATTTTGTTGATCTCGATATGTCTGATACATAAAATATTTGTAGGTTGAAGATGTTGCTAGGACTACTGAAGGAAGTTGTGTTTCTATTGTGAAGTGAATGAAAGTCATTTTGAAGCCTCAAAGTCATCGTTGGGTATGATTTCTTGAAGCATATGCATCTTTGCGACTGGTAAAAAATGTCTACTGACGAGCTTGTTGTAATTGTCGAATATTTGTATAAGAAAGAGTTTTTGCACCTAAGCATAATTAACTTTACCAAATTGTTGGATGGTTGTTCAAATGTATACTATATAATGTGAATCTGTAGGGGTTTTGAATTAAATCCATTCGATGTCAATTCCTATGCATACAAGAGACAAGCCCAGTTGAGGTAAATCCCATCCCATAAAAGAGGCCGAATAGTGCAATAAGGATGAAGAGCTTAACTCAAGTGGTTTTCCCTAACAATGGCTTAATCTTGTCACTAGTTTGAACAATTGAATGCGACTAGTGATAACATTATTAAGTTTGCAATCTCTATTAGGGCATGATCCGTCACAGTGTTTTTCCATGTAGGTGCAATCAAGCACCATCGTTTATGCTCCATAGAAGTTCAATTGGGATTGTTTATATTCTTGCAATGAGGGGATATGGATAAATCTAATCTCATCACCATCATTCTAAACAAATTATGGGACAAATTAGACCCATCAACCAAGTCCTGGTGGTCAAACAATAGTGAAAGATGGCTTTCAAGTGTCCATACAGATGGGTATGTATGCATTGCATATTGAACTAAGGGCCAAAAATATCTTGGAAAATTGAAACCTGGATTGGTTTGAGTAAGAATTGTTGGAGGTTTAAAGGTGAAGTATAGAAATTTAATACTCTGTTAAGCCTGAATTTATAGAATTTTTGAATTCCTTTGTTATAATGAATGGAGAGAAAGTTCTTATTGAGTGTAAGCTTAATATAATTTCCATTAAAAAACTAAAATAGACGTGAACAAAGCCATAAGGAAAGTTTATGGATGGCTTACATTAGAGGAAGATGAATGTCGATGTCGTAGACATCGTCCATGCACATGGGATGAGAGTCTCCCCTATGTTCAACACATCTGCAAAAAATCTCTTGATAGCTCAACTAGCCACAAAATATTTCAAGTGGGCATGTGATTTCAACCATTAGGTCTCATTGATGTCGCATTGCTCCTTGTAACTACCCAAGAATAATCTACACATTTTGAATCTAGGGCCAACAAAACTACCAATTTTATTGAATGAATTCAACACATCCACCAACAAGTTCATGATATCATGAAAAAAGCCAATACTAAGTACAAATAATGTCGTGATTAGCACCAAGTGCCACACAAGTTTCAAGTGGGAGACAAGGTCTGGTTACATTTACAGAAGGAACACCTTCCAAGGGCCCATTAGAAGTTTCAACTACTCCGCTATGGACCTTACACTATCACTTACACCAACACCAAGGTTGTGGGTGACAATTCTTTTGAGCTAAGTGTCCTCCCTTCCTTGGCCTACACCCAATATTCAATGTGAATTGTCTTTTGCCATACTTTTCGCCATTGTTGGACACATAAAAAATTACAGAGTAACTGACATTAACAAAGCTCAAACCAGATTGCATTGAACAAGCCACAATTGACCAGATCATGGACACACAAATTAATAACACTCACCAATAGAGGATCTACTTGTATTGAGTTGTGAAAGCAAGCTAAATCCTACACCAACGTAAGTGGCTTAGCAGGGACCAAGGTTAGCAAAATTTTGTTCGTCTTATAAATGAACTCAACACAATGTAGATCATTGCTTCTTATGGGGGAGGACTAATCCAGGTGTATATCAGTGGCCACCCATCTATTTCACTTTTTCACAACACAATTTCTATTTTGACACTTTTTCTATAATTTTTAAGTCTCGAACTTCGAGAGCTCTTTTGAAGCCCTCAATGACGATTTTTTAGGAAATGGACCAACCAAAATTGTATGCTTTCTCAATAGTTAGAAATTGTACATATCAGAGAAACCTTTCCAATGAGTTATCATGTGTACCAAACAAAGATTGTATGTCATTGTTATGACTCCAGGTTCCAACTTACCCAATTGGGGGCCACAAGCCTTTGGCACTTCATCTCTTAAGGTTAGGTTTTTGGATTTTTAGGGTTTCTCATTGCTTCTTCATGACGAAAAATGCCTCTGAGCCTCACTATATTACAATTCGAAGAAGGCGTGTAGCCATTACATTTCTTCTCAGAGATAAGCTATTGTCATTCGAGTTAGTTTGTTTTCATGCTGAATTTATATAGTTTCAACATTTTCCATTTATTAATAGAACTCAAGTTTCATTGTATCTCTATGTTTTGGTTATAAATCTGTAAATCATTTCATTCCTATCGTAAATATGGATCACATGGTTAACATGGTCATCCATGGTCATGTTTAGTCCACCATAATCTATATTCTACATCCCTGGTCAACCATGGTTGACATGGTAAACCAAAGTCAACCATAAACAACCATATTGAGTCAAAGTCTACCTCGATCAACCATGGTCAACCTCATCAACCTTCTTCAACCATTAATGTAACTATTATTGTAGCATTCATAATAACATTAATGTAACATCAATCATGGTCAAACATGGTGAACATAAATGTAACACTCGTTAACATTAATGTCACATTTTTATATTAATGTAACATAAGTACATTTTCATATTGATGGTTGACCACACTCACTCATGGTCAACCTTAATCAACTCTCTTCAACCTTAGTCAACATTTTCAACCATGGTCCGTCTCATCAACCCTTAACAACCATTTTTAACCATAACCAACCATTGTCTACACCGATTTGTCCCATGTACATTGGTTGTCTATTAAAACAATCACACTAATAAATATGATTGATATATGAATTTCGTTTTCATATATTAATGAAAAAAACAAAAAATAATAATGAATAAATATATATATAACTATATTTAATGATATAAATATGCGAATTTTATATAAAAATATATCAATTCATTGATACACTTCAAATTACATAAAAGTCAAACTAACTTTTTTAGTGTGGGAAAAAACAAACAAATGAAACTCTAGTCATAAAAGTTCAAAATTACATAAAAGTCAAACTAACTTTTTTAGTGTGGAAAAAACAAACAAATGAAACTCTAGTCATAAAAGTTCAAAATTACATAAAGTCAAACTAACTTTTTAAGCGTGGAAAAAACAAACAAATGAAACTCTAGTCATGCACGGGTAGAAGGCACGGACTAAAAGTAGTACGGATTAGTCCGCAGAAGAAAATCGTTTACTTTATGAAGGATATGTAGTGTGGGTTATTGTCTACCCAGACAATTTTTATTATTATTCAATATTTTTTTTATTATTATTGAATTTACTATTTTCTTTATTGCCATCCAAGATTATTATTAATTCCTTGTTAATTTTAGCATACATCAATATCCTAACTACTAAGTAAATATTATTGCAATAACATTTTACTTTAAATCCATAATATTTATTAATATATAAAAATATTTAGCATTGATGGAAATGAAAATAATTATCATAGCTATATAAGATGAATGGTTGGTAAACAACAATAAACATCTATCCATAATAAGTATCAAAATACTCACTTCATTATACATGTTACGTTGCTAAAATAAAAAAAATAAAAAATAAAAATAAAAATTGATATATGAGTTAAGCATATATGTGTTTAAAAAATATGGAACAAGATTCTTAACCATGGATATTTACCGTCACTTTATCATGGAGAATCTTAATATGTAAATAGACTCAATTACAATATCACGGACCAATACAATGGCTTAATTCATTAAATTTTTTTTGGGTACGTCATAAAAGATCCTCCATGTCATATAGCTTATATGTGGATGTACCACATAATATGACTAGATAAGTCTATGACATAATAAATTAAAATAACAAAAACTCAGAAAAGACATGTATTGGGCTATAAGGGAATCCACCTGAATGGTTTCAAGTGGGTCAGCTTCCTTTTTTATGTTTGTGAACTCAATACTTGCTAGGTGTTTGGCTAGTATTTTGATCTTCTTGTCCATCTTGGTTATTTTCCTTTGTTATTCTTCTAGTTGTATAAGTATTTCTTATTTCTCTTCTAAACTTGCCAGCTTGACTTTTCCAATTATTTCTTAGATTTGTCAATGAATGTCCACTATTTTGACATGATTGGGTGTAACCTATATCTAGGACCCAAAATCCAACTTAATAATATCAATCCAATATATATCTACCCCTTTGATGAGCATCCTACTTAGCTATTGTAGTTTCTAGTTTGATGTAGGGAGTATTCATGTAATAATATTCAACAGAGTGCTTAGTAGCTAGCTAATCCCTTGGTGTGGTAGCTTTCCCTAGATTTTATTTACTCCCTATCCACCTCTTCCTCTTTAGTAAGGCATTATCAATTTTCTCACAATGCAAACTGAAACAAGTGTCAATCAATGTGGCTTACTATTAGCAAAGAAACCTATTTTTCTATCAACTAACTTCCTCTCTTGGCTTGACTTCATAGCCCAAGTATTTATCTATCCCAACGATAAAAATATTGAAAATAACAACCAACGAGGGGGGTGAAATAAATTTATGTCAAGAGAACCATGAATAAACTCCTGACATGTGCATAAAAACTAACTAAGATGCCAATGAGTAGTCTTAACTGAAAGGTGAGAGTATATGTTGATTAACCGAACCAAACCTTGTCACCCCTTCCTAATAGCGTAGAAGGAGCTATAATTGAGAGCACAAACTTACAAATCCAGACCACCATTGGGGGAACACAAATACATAACAATTCTAGAGAGAGTGAACCCAAGCAACTCGAATTGTGAAGCGTGCAATGAGAGATGCCAACCATAGGAAATTTTCTACCCACAAGAGAGGCTTGACTCTCCAAAAGGTAGCCACAGTAACAACAATGATAGGGAATCTAAAAATTAGCCTCCTTGGTTAACACCACAGAGACTACAATTTATGGAAGAAAAATCCCAACCTAGAATTAAGGACAAACCCCAACTACCAATCGCCAAACAAATTATACTATCACAAAGACTAAACTCAAGCACTAAAAAGAAAGTAATAGAAAAAAGAAACAACATATCGGAAATACAATTATAGACCATAAATCCTGAAAAAAATTAGAGAGTTTGTAAACCTTACCCTAAAACAAACACCCATCAAAGTTCCATGAGACTTGACCTAAGTGCATCTAAAGTAGAAAAAAAACCTTCTCCCATGGCATTTTATGTTTCCTTCTCTTAAATTCTCATTATTTTTCTAGTTCTGTGCCTCTCCCATTTCAAAGCAAGCACCATTAAGGAATTCAAGAAAATAAAAAAAATTGTCAATTTCTTTTCCAAAAATCTCTATATGTTTACCCATTCGTCTTCTATTTCCATAAATGCCCTTCTAGTAACCACCATATAATTTAATGCGCACACAAACCAACTCTACCACCTATACCATGAATCTATACTCCCTTGCGCTTAATCTCGTAACCTAAATACTTCATCCAAAACCTCATTCCCTTATTATTAATTACATGTCCACCCATCACAAAAAAAAAATAGTTTAATATTATTATTATTTTACATATTTAAATATGTATTATAAAAAGTAAATTATAATTATTTTTAACTAAACCAAAACGTATAAATTATAATTATTTTTAACTAAACCAATAACTTCGACAATGGAAAGAGACCATAATTATCTTATATATTTTAATGATATTTGCACATGGATAAACAAAAACACTACCAATAACTATAATATAAACATGTTAATATGGTCACATTATAATAAATAAAAATAAAAATAAAATATATTAGTGTTATGACTATTTTTAATTAAATTAATATTTTTATCAATTGGAAAAAATATTAACTTAGGTTTATTTTAAATCTAGATTTATCAAGCACTTAAAGGGATCAAGACTAATGTAAAAATAAATCTAATCTTGTACTATTACATTTCATAGTGGATTTCTTCATTTCATAATAATAAATACTAGCAATTGCACCAGATGTTGCAAAGGAAACGCCGTAAGGCATAAATTCAAGAAGCATAGTAACATATAAAAGATTCACAGATTCAAGAAGAATAGTGACATATAAAAAATTCACAAGTGGAGGAGGCTAGGGAGACTTGAGTGAAGAGACAACAATAGTGAACCAACATGATGAGCATGATCACGAGGGGGAGCATGACAGACATAGTGTGCAGGATGAACCATTCATTCTGCTAGCTAAGGTCCTAGCTATGCTATTACTGTAACCCTTGTCTATTGTGCTTTCTTAGATGCCTTCGCCTCTGGTGGCTGTACTCGTGCTTTTAATGCCTTTGCTTTAGCTGATGGGTAAGCAACTGGTGCTTTGGTTGGGTCCAATTAGACTTGGATGGAATATAATTCTTGGCAAGGCACAAGCTTAATTTATGTATATAGATGCGCAGAAGGATTAGGGAATGATGAAACCCCATTTTCCAGAAGGAGCAAGGAATGACGAAACCCCATTTCCATTTCACCTAAAATAGGGATATATGGACCAGCATGATGAGCATGATCACAAGGGGGTGCATGACAGACATAGTGTGTAGGATGAACCATTCCCAAAGAGTGAGTCAAAGGATGAAGTTGGAGCTATGATAATGGGGCATCCGATGCCGACAAATACAAAGACATTCAACATGGTACCAAAATTGTAAGTAGATGACTTTTGGGAAAATATCAATCATTTCAAGACAAAACTTCTGATGTTGAGGGAGAGAGTCTGGACATCCCGAGACACTATCTTACAAGAGAACAAAAAAAACTAAGGAGCTCATAGGGGTGTGTGCCAATTCAACAGCTAAGTTGTCTAGTGTAGAGGAATGTCTCAAGACCCTCACAAGGTAGAAAGAGTAGTACAATTGCGATTTCCAGAGCAACCATCAACATGAGTACATAGATAGGGTTTGCGACACTACCAACCCACCTTTATACATTCGAGCGAGCAAGGCAGAGTTCTCCAAATGGATCATGTTGGGTGACATAGTGGAGCAGCATGAGTTGAGCATTGGACATCATCAACATAGTAGACTTATTCCATGTGCAAGCATTCATGCATTAAAACCGTCCCAGAGGATGGATTGGCGAGAGATTACGAGTTGGAACTTTATTGATCAGATTATTCCTAAGAGGATACTCTTAGCCAAGGGCATATTACAGTTTGGGCCCTTAGCCATGGACAATGATAGAGGGTTGAGATGCTATCATAACCCACAAGTCCCATGACTTAGGTGGAATTGGGATCCAGGTGAATCTATTCAGGGCAAGATTGGTTGGAGGATTATTTGGGATCCAGATATCAAAGGATCCATTTAGGACCATTTAGCACAAAGGTTTGTACGGTATCTCGGTATCAGTATACAAACACTTTTGTTATGGGTAGAAGTGGTACAAACACTTTTGTTATGTGTAGAAGTGGATTACTTGAAGGCAAGAAATATTTGGGTGGGAGGATTTGTAATATTCCATTTTCTTGATATGGCCAAAATGGACAGAATCTACCCATGGCATTCGCCTTTATTTTTCAAGGGAAAATAATAAAATAAAGTCTCTAAAGAGTCAATCAATCCTATTAAAGGGGACACAGGCTAGGCATTTGGATCATCCTAGACACGGGTTAGGCATTGGGATTATCCTGAGTTTGTCTATCTTACTGTGTTTGTTGAGAAGTTGGCATGGCTAGTTCTAGCTTGATGTTGGGGTTGTCTATCTTATTGTGTTTGTTGAGAACTTGGCATGGCTAGTTCTAGCTTGATCTCGAGAGGAAAACCCCACGTTGAGATTTGTGTGGTGGATCCATCTAAGATTCATAAGTGGGCTTCAGCGTCTTAGATTAGTCATTGTTGAGCATCCATAAATGTCATTGGTAGGGGCTTCAGTATGACTTGAATGACTTGTATGATTTAAAAGGTGCCACATTAGATATTCACCCTGACAACAGTGTCTCAGATTAGTCATTGTTGAGGATCCATACATGTCAGATTAGTCATTGTTGATCATCCATACATGTCATTGGTAGGGGCTTCGAGTATGACTTGTATGACTTAACAGGTGCCACATTAGATATTCACCCCCACAACAGTGTCTTAGATTAGTCATTGTTGAGCATCCATACATGTCATTGGTAGGGGCTTCAGAGTATGACTTGTATGAATTAAAAGGTGCCACATTAGATATTCACCCCCACAACGATTAGTCATTGTTGAGCATCCATACATGTCATTGGCAGGGGCTTCAGAGTATGAATTGTATGACTTAAAAGGTGCCACATTAGATATTCACCCCCAAGGTGCCACATTAGATATTCACCCCCACAATGATTAGTCATTGTTGAGCATCCATACATGTCACTGTTAGGGGCTTCAGAGTATGAATTGTATGACTTAAAAGGTGCCACATTAGATATTCACCCCCACAACCAGATTTTTATTTATTTTTTCAAAAGCATAAAGGGATAGAATGGAAGTTCTAAATGACTAATGAATAATTAATAGTGAATAAAAATAGACATAAATGATAACATGGAAGTTCTAAATGACTAATGAATAATTAATACTGAATAAAAATAGACATAAAGGATTAAAAATATGGTTATGGAAAGCACTAACAATAATTTAAAGACAATTTTGGAAGTAAAAGCTAATTTTCCTAATGTATAACTTACCATAACAACAAAAATCTAGTAAACCCTGAACTTTGAAATAAAATAACAAAAAAGAATTACTAAAAGTTGAAAGAAGTCAATGGGAAATTCTAAATAACTAATGAATAATTAATAGGCAAATAAAAAACATAAATTAAAATAAATAAATAAAAGAGAAATTGAAAATGTCAACAAATTTTTTTACATGGCTTTTGAGGTAAAAACTAATTTTCCCAATATAGAACTTACCATGAGATCAAAAAATCTAGTAAACTCTGAAACTTAAATGGAGTTACGTTTACATAGTTTTTGTCTTAGAAAAATCTTTGATAATATCTTACACTCTTACTTTAAAATCAATTGCAATCCCTTTCATAGTTTTTATTAAAATGGATCATTTGGAGTTTTTCATACCATAGTTTTAATAATTTAATATCATATAAATTTACATTAAATATTTAAATATTTGTAATGAAATTTTGTAAATGAAACTTAAATGGAGTTACATTTACATAGTTTTTTTCTTACAAAAATCTTTGATAATATCTTACACTCTTACATTAAAATCAGTTGTGATCCCTTTCATAGTTTTTATTAAAATAGATCATTTGGATTTTTTCATACCATAGTCTTAATAATTTAATATCATATAAATTTACATTAAATATTTAAATATTTGCAATGAAATTTTGTAAATGATTTTAAGAGAATAAAATGTGACAAGAAAGGAAAAGTAAGAAAAAGAATTAATAATTATAAATAATTTAATATATAATATTATATATATATATAATATTATATATTATATTTCAAAATGAAAGAAATTAAAATAAATTATAAAATTACTAATAAATATTTAATAATCAATATTCATTAGCTAAGTGTTGTCCTATATGTTTCTATGTATTCTCCATGTGTCAAATTCTAGATGCCCTAACTTCCATGTAAAGATAACATTTTTGTCATACTGAAACATTTTTGACTCCATAAGCCCAATGAATATTTTCTAATTATGTTTCAACCATTTACACTTCTTTATTTGTTTCATAGAGTTAGCCATCTTATCCATTATCAAAAACTTTAATCTAGTGAGAGAGCCCTCTCAGGTTGAGGAGGCTAAGCCTCAACCAAACGTTGGTTTCAAACAGTTACTCAAGGTCTACCTAATTAGACAACAATAGTGAACCAACATGATGAGCATGAACACGAGGGGGAGCATGACAAACATAGTGTGCAGGATGAACCATTCCTTCTGTTAGCTAAGGTCCTAGCTATGCTATTACTGTAACCCCTGTCTATGGTGCTTTCTCAAATGCAGGCTAGGGAGACTTGAGTGAAGAGACAACAATAGTGAACCAGCATGATGAGCATGATCACGAGGGGGAGCATGACAGACATAGTGTGCAAGATGAACCATTCCTTCTGCTAGCTAAGGTCCTAGCTATGCTATTACTGTAACCCCTATCTATGGTGCTTTCTCAAATGCCTTCGCCTCTGGTGGCTGTACCCGTGCCTTTAATGCCTTTGCTTTAGCTAATGGGTAAACAACTGGTGCTTTGGTTGGGTCCAATTGGACTTGGATGGAATATAATGCTTGGCAAGGCACATGTTTAATTTATGTATATAGATGCGCAAAAGGAGCAAGGAATGATGAAACCCCATTTCCCAGAAGGAGCAGGGAATGACGAAACCCCATTTCCATTTCACCTAAAATAGGGATATGTGGACCAGCGTGATGAGCATGATCACAAGGAGGTGCATGACAGAAACCCCATTTCCATTTCACCTAAAAAAGGGATATGTGGACCAGCATGATGAGCATGATCACAAGGGGGTGCATGACAGACTAGTGTGCAGGATGAACCATTCCCAAAGAGTGAGTCAAAGGATGAAGTTGGAGCTATGATAATGGGGCATCATTTCAAGAAAAAACTTATGATGTTGAAGGAGAGAGTTTGGACATCCCGAGACACTATCTTACAAGAGAACAAAAAAAATGAGGAGCTCATAGGGGTGTATGACAATTAAGCAACCAAGTTATCTAGTGTAGAGGAACGTCTCAAGACCCTCACAAGGCAGAAAGAGTAGTACAATTGCGATTTCCAGAGCAACCATCAACATGAGTACATAACCCACCTTTATACATTCGGGCGAACAAGGCAGAGTTCTCCAAATGGATCATGTCAACCACATTTTTATTTATTTATTAAAAAGCATAAAGGGATAGAATGGAAGTTCTAAATGACTAATGAATAATTAATAGTGAATAAAAATAGACATAAATAATTAAAAATATGGTTATGGAAAGCGCTAACAATATTTTAAAGACAATTGTGGAAGTAAAAGCTAATTTTCCTATTGTATAACTTACCATAACAACAAAAATCTAGTAAACCCTAAACTTTGAAATAAAATAACAAAAAAGAATTACTAAACGTTGAAAGAAATCAATGGAAAATTCTAAATAATTAATGAATAGTTAATAGGCAAATAAAAACATAAATTAAAATGAATAAATAAAAGAGAAATTGAAAGTGTCAACAAATTTTTTTACATGGTTTTTGAGGTAAAAACTAATTTTCCCAATATAGAACTTACCATGAGATCAAAAAATCTGGTAAACTCTGAAACTTAAATGGAGTTACATTTACATAGTTTCTGTCTTAGAAAAACCTTTGATAATATCTTACACTCTTACTTTAAAATCAATTGCAATCCCTTTCATAGTTTTTATCAAAATGGATCATTTGGAGGTTTTCATACCATAGTTTTAATAATTTCATATCATATAAATTTACATTAAATATTTAAATATTTGTAATGAAATTTTGTAAATGAAACTTAAATGGAATTACATTTACATAGTTTTTCTCTTACAAAAATCTTTGATAATATCTTACACTCTTACTTTAAAATCAATTGTAATCCCTTGCATAGTTTTTATTAAATTAGATCATTTGGATTTTCTTCATACCATAGTTTTAATAATTTAATATCATATAAATTTACATTAAATATTTAAATATTTGTCATGAAATTTTGTAAATGATTTTAAGAGAATAAAATGTGATGAGAAACGAAAAGTAAGAAAAA
>APFE030246759.1:3480-52936 GCA_000404065.3 Pinus taeda | reverse complement strand
AATCCATAGGTTGTCAAAACATGGAGCCCAGACTGCCAATCATAAATTGTTTATTCTATTCTATTTTATTAATTTTTAATTTATAAAGTCAAAATTGTTATACTTACATTACATCTCTTTCTTACTGAGCTAGCGTTGCACAATATGTATCCATGACCCAAGAAAAAAACTACCTCACATAATTGTAAGCTATATATTATATTAAATATGAAAATATAATTGTAAGCTATATATAATATATTAAGCATCATAATATGTCACATTAGATAGCTACAAAGAAAAAATATATATAACAAAATATAATTACAAACTAGCACTACCATATAAATTAAATGGTTGAGAAATGTTGATAAGCATCAAAACACTTACTTCATGAGATGTCTTACATTTCCAAAATAAAAATAAAAATAACAATAACTAAGTTATAACTTTTTTTTGTCAAGTTGTTTGTGATCCTCCAGGCTTGACTAAGGGTATCTAAGCCATCAAAGTCACCCGGGGATCACACCCCAAGGGCATCTAAGCCATCAAAGTCACCCGAGGATCACACCCCAAGGGCATCTAAGCCGTCAAAGTCACCCGAGGATCTCACCCGGCCTGGGCCACACTAGCCCTTAGCTGACTAGATTTTTAGCATGTCTCCTCCGCCTAGCCCAAGACACAACCAGTGTGATTGAAGTTTGATCCTAGGTTGCCTTGCTCACGAGGCCCATCCTCAATCGGTTGAGCTAGTGAAACCAAAACACAATCACCGTGATAGAAGTTTGATCCTAGGTTGCCTTGCTCACAAGGCCCATCCTCAATCGGTTGAGCTAGTGAAACCTAACAACTAGATTATAACTTTATTATTATTATTATTATTATAAAAGAATTAATATATGAGTTAAACCCTTAGGGTTGCCTACCTCATGAAAATTGAATGTCGTAAAGTCACTTAATTGATATAGTGAAGGTAAGGTCTTAATTGCTTGTTTATTTCAGGATGGGTTGATTTTGGGGTCTTTGGTGACCAACTTGGCTGGGTATGGGGTAATTTTTGTAACTATTGTGGAATCATCGTTTGCTAATATACTATATTGAATGGAGCTTATCTAAAAAGGCTGTCAAATTCGACAACCTTTGTTGTTGTTTTCCCATGCTTTTAACTAATTTGTAATATGAAAAGGAAGCCAAATTCGACATCTTGTTGTTGTTTACCCATGCTTTTAACTAATTTGTATATTCATGCTGCATATCCCATGCTGCCTGTAAGGGTTAATGTTAAAAAATTCATACAATTTGTTTAATGTCATCTTCTTCAACTTGTTATCCATAAAAACTTAAAAGTTATAGAAGTAGGACACCAATGAAATTGTCAAAGAGTTATATGGAATGGTGATTCTTCTTCTGATTATTTGAATATATTTGGGTAATTGCAGCCTATGTTACCAGAAATGCGACGATGGTCAGCGTTCTTTGGAAAAACCGCTATAGAAACGAGACGACATTGGAAACGTCATCTTATATGCTGGTTCTCGTTTTAGGTGGCCAAAAACTCGTTTCGCCAGAAACGTTCGTTCGTTCTCGCCTCTGTTTCTACTCCATTTAATGATATCCTTTCCCCACTTAGGTTAACTCCTGTTCCAACAGTAGTCAACTTTTCAAACTGCATGCAAATTTGTTTCATTTTGCAGTTGTGCATGTAAATTAGTGGTAAGGCAAGGTTTGAGGAGGAATTAAACTACAGACTAGAGCAGATTTATCGATATCATTCAACAGAGGTATCCAATGCGTAGATCAGATCTGAGTGTCAATTAGTTTCATGCCCCCATCCAATTAGATTTAGTGTCATCAGTTAGTTCCACACGCCTAGTCGATTAGATTCAGTGCCATCAGTTAGCTCCATGCCCCCACGATTACATTCAGCGCCATCGTTTCTCAGGTACAACCTTTGAAATTGCTTTAGTTTTGTGCTTAAATTTTTGTGGACACTCATAACTTTAAACGCTTGCACTACCTTTTCTTTGAGTGTGTAGAACTCGGACCTGGGAAAGGCTACGCTAACTAAATGAGACTTTGTGTTTTTTTATTAATCACTTTTAAGTTTAATTAAAGATGAGATGGGTGAAATTTATAGAATCATAATGAGTTACACTAGGTATTAGAGTGAAAGGTAATGATTGTCAAAGTAGCTTTTAAGTACATTAAGAGTTGTGATTACCATGGTTCCTTTTCCTTTTTTTCTCTGGAATTCTTCCTTTTGTGTTGGGTATCTAAACTGTTTAAAATAATTTGTTTTTGTGTATGCATTTGGATTACCACAATGAGATTTCTATACTAGTAAGGCTTATGCATGAGGTAGGATATGGATTTGGGAACTTGGATGCAACATGGATTTTGTAGAGGCCAAAGGTGCTCATAAAAAAGTTATTTGAACCAATCTTTGTGAATTGCTTGGATATGTTCCTTCTATTATTAATCTCAAGGATAAAACTCTTGAGAAAATTAACAATATTGGAGAGAATCAAATTATAAATTTAAATATTTATATTTCAAATTCTTATTCTTGTTTTTTTCTCTCTCCTCATTTCTTATATGCGAAACCTCGAAACTTCGTTTCTCGTTTCTCGTTTCGTTTCCTGCTTCTCATTTCTGGTAACATAGATTGCAGCCTACCTGATGACTTTGGATTTGATCCATTTGGCTTAATGGATCCTGAAGGACCTCGAGATTTTATCGAACCAGGTTGGCTCGCTTATGGAGAAATCATTAACGACTGATTCGCAATGCTAGGTGCAGTTGGAGCCATTGCTCTTGAAGTCTTTAGGAAAATTGGGCCTAATCCCACAAGAGACCGCACTCCCTGGTTCTGAACTGGAGTCATTCCTCCAATAGTGACATATAACTATTGGGCTGACCCTTTCACTCTTTTTGTGCTAGGGATAGCCCTAATGGGATTTTCAGAACACAAAATATTACAGGATTACAATAACCCCAGATTAATGGGCAAACAATATTTCTTGGGATTTGAGAAGTACTTGGGTGGTTCACGTAATCCCACATACCTCGAAGGTGCCTTATTAAATCCTCTGGGATTAGGTAAGGACGAGAAATCCATGAAAGATTTGAAGTTGAAAGAGGTCAAGAATGGAAGGCTTGCAATGTTGGCTATCTTGGGTTATTTCATTCAGGGCCTTGTTACTGGAGTTGGGCCATTTCAATACCTAGATCATTTTGCTGATCTAGTAAACAACAACATTCTCACCAACCTAAAGATCCACAACTAGGCCAAAAATATAGAATTAATTACACTCTAAAATTTCCTTTGGCTTTCATTGGTTCATGTCGGTTCATGTTTTTAATATATTGTATGATGAACCCTCTATTTCTGTAAAATTGCAATGTAAAAATAGAAGGATGTGCATGGATCTTTGTTGAGTATATTTAAGTTGGCTAGTTTTTGTTTGTTTATTTGAATACCTTTACTCTGTGTCTAAGGGTCACGTTCATGTATTTTATTCAAATTTAGCCCTTTTTATGCGACCATCTCCTCCCTCATGTGAGATGGAGGATCGGCCAGACGCAATGCTCTTGAGACGCTGCATCATGTGCATGGAATGCCTGAGTCTGCGCACTGCAATTGAGATTATTTAGCGACCCTGCAATTCTCTGCTCTGCTCTTGTGTTAAGAGATGGTGGCCTCATCATCCTCCTCTCTTATTTCCAGTCAAACATCCATTCATACTATAAGTGCAAATGGACCTTTGTACTGTAGCAATCCAGTTCCTATCAATTGTTGAATCAGTTAACAGAGTTGACCATAATAGAATGTGGGATAATGTCCTTGTTACAAGATCTTGAAAAAATGAACAATCTCAAAATTTTAAGAATATACAATTGTCCACATTCTCAATTTCTTTCCATGTTCCTTTATACCTTTTGGTGCAATTGCTAGTTAATTATAAATCAAAAACTTCGTGAAGACTAAAATATCTTCCGCAGATATATTTAACACATTAAATAGATACCCATCTCAGAGTAAAATATCTTGGGGGTCTATCTCACAAATTAAATAGATTTCCATTTCACACATTAAAGTCTCGTGGTTAAGGTAGAAATTTCAAATCTGACTTAGGGTAAAATATCTTCCACGGGTCTATCTCATAAATTAAATAGATATCCATATCTCACAAATTAAATAGATATCCATTTCACACATTAAAGTCTCGTGGTTAAGGTAGAAATTTCAAATCAGACTGTTCTTACAATTTGAATATCTATTTTAATAATTTTATTACTAAATATTAGACTGGATTGGTTTAAAAGTTTACAGTTTCCGTTTTAGGAATTTCAAATCTGACTTTTCAAATTTGACGGTTTTTACAATTGGAATATCAATTTCATAATTTCACAATTGAAAAATTATATGGGAGTTCTCTTTTGGTGTATTAAATTTTACAGTTTTTGCAATTCTAACATTGGTTTCCATCCTTTTATCACATAATGTTGAAAGGCGAGAATTTTTGGTGGCATGTGACAATCAGATTGCATGTCAAATTCCATAGGTGCTTATGGTTTCAATCAGGGGTTAAATTTGACGCCCGTATACTCGCATTTAGCTTTTCTACCCGTAAAATACGTTTTAGTTTCAAATTTCCACATCATGTGTAACTTGCCATTAATTTTTAAAAACGTCAATATGACGGGCATGTTTAAAAATTAAAAGTTTAATTTTTTTTATAATTATATATATAATATATAATATATATATTATATTTATATATTATATATATATATATATATATATAACCTTACGTTATATATTTTTTATACCGTATAATCCCCCTGGCACCCATAACTGTTAGAACTTAGAGTGATTGAATATGGACTGGTTCGAGTCCACATCTCCAGCAACTTGCAAGTTTAGCATTTAGGGACAAAGGACAGTGACCAGATAAATTTCGGATGGCTATCAGATCTGCGAATTTTCGCATTCAATTTCCTTGTTGTCCGCGAGACTTTTTCATTCAATTCGCATTCAATTACCTTCGAGTTTAGTATTTGAGCATTTAGAGAGAAAGGACAGTTACCAGATAAATTTCTAATCGCTATCTTTCTCGTTCAATTGCCTTGGTGTTCACCAGATTTCCACAGTCAATTTCCTTTGTGTTTATTGAGCCCTCATCCCTCGGGCCTCCACTACAATGATCCTTCATGTGTCTTGATTTCAGGCCGTTTTTTGCAATTTTGTTTGTGTTGTGTTGTTGGCCAGGTTGAGTGTCTTGGGTTCGGTTTTCTGCATAGCAGTGACTTGCCGTTGGCTTTCTAGACACTGGTAGCATCTTCTCACGCCAATTACAATGTTCATGCGGTTCAATGCCTTCAATTTGATTTTCTACGTAACAGTGGGGTGTCAGGTTTCTATTGGGTATGTGTTTAACCTGAGGTATACACAACCTTCGAACAATAAAAAAAAATTATTGCAGTGTCTATGAAATTCATCAACAATTAGTTTCTAGTTTTCATGTACTTTTAGTATATAAATTTTACATATTTTGTTAATACAATAGGCAACTTAACTCCGGTGAGAGCCATTGTATTCTAAATTCCACAATGAAGTGTTTGTCCCTGCACAGTCTAGTTCGTGAGGTTCACCTTCTTGGGTTCCGCTTTCTATATACTGGTGATTCCCAAACCATAATCAGCTATACGGCGAAGGAATGAATTTGTCCGCGTGAAGAGGGATTGATGAATCGGCTACACAATTTGCTGTGGGAGGGCTGAACTTTTTTCATTTCATGGATGTACAGACACCAAAGAGGAATCAAGAAATTATGCTTCGAGAACTTTCTACAGGTATGTCGTTTGCTTAATGGATGGTTTCTAGAGAGTTCTACTGTTGTCCATCCGGGCCTCGGCTATTCCTCCTTTGCTTGCTGAAATTATTATTTCAGTTATTTTTAGGAATTGAGCGGCAATAAGCTCATTATGTGCATCGTCCAGATGGTGGTTTGTAAATCAAATCTAAATATAATATGTTTTGTCAAATATAATATAGTTTGTTACGTTTATTTTTTAATTTCATTACATTCAAAAAATCATTTATAGGAACACTGCTAACTAATTTATCGAACCGTAATAAACGATGGCAGCAATAGCAGAGAAAAACTAAATTGACGACTACGGAAATAGGAGGGAAAAACTAAAATTGTTCTGTTTAAATTTGATGATTCTAATTAGGGTTTTATGGAACGCACGATTGTCTCTCTTTTAGTTTTTGTTTTATCAGAGATAACAACTCATCAATCGTTCAATTTATTTTTTATTGTTTGTGTATGCTTGTTTGGTATGTATTTCTGATTACTGCATCTCATTAACGGTTCAATTTTATAGTTTATGTTTGCCTTTTAACATGCAAATGTTTGGAGATTTCCCAATTTGAAATGAAACCTGGCTTAATCGTAGGTATTTTGTTCGAATCCTGTCTATGGTAAATTTTATTATGTTTTTGAAACTTAGATACCGTGGGAGAAGCGATGTATAGAAGGCGTATGTCACTTACAAGACCCTACATGAACACAATTATTGTACGGTGAAAAGTTTATTCCAGTGAGAACCAACAGGTCTTAATCAATTATCTACGCACATCATAAAAAGCACATCATTATATTTAACAACACACATCATTATATTTAAGAGGTCCCATCTTCGCACGGAAAAAGTTTCTTCCATTGCCATTTGTATCAAATCTCCAAGGATATAAAATTATTATATTCTTGTTCATGCATCTTTGAAATTATCCCAAAAAACTTCAGAAAAACTCTAGCATTTCACGAACCAAAATTATTGTAATGTGAAAAGTTTATTCCATTGAGAACCAACTGCCCCTTAATCAACAATGCACATCATTATATTTATTTATTTTTATAAATAAATGCACATCATTATATTGATTTATTTTTATAAATGTGACCAAACGTTTTATTAATATTCAAGATAAAACCAAATTATAATTGATATTCTTTGAAACTGTTTGTGGACCTGGTCTACCCTATTAGAACTTACTGAACAATCCGAAAAATTTGCAGAAAAATTTGATCAGCAGGTCTCAAAACAAAGTGTAGCAATGAGACTTGAGCCAAATGGTACAACAAAGAATGGAAAATTTGAACAATTATGAGTACAATTTGAAATTAGATGAAACTTGTACAAATAAATTTTAAAATTCATATGATGGGCAGTGTAAAAATAAAAACGTCATAAAAAAATTCCTTGACAAGTAGGGTCACCCGTCAAATTTAACCCCTGGTTTCAATGCGTCGTGTGAAATGGTGTCAGATCACGACCTCGTGTTCTCTTAATTTTTATGGAGTTCTCAATTTTAGAACAGCAACTTGTGACGATGTCGCAATTGCTAGCATAAGTCAACAATCGGCCATTTCGATGAAAGCCACTCGCGACGACCTTGAAGGGGCCATGGAATAACTTGAACTTGCCAAAGCCATTGTTGAACTATCTCCGCTCATCTAAATTGAACTTGCCAAAGCTATTCCTGAACCGCCTCCCTCATCTAATTAGAATAGAGGAAAACATTGCGGGAATGCCTGGACAATGGCAATGAAGATGAAAGAGTTGATTAGCAACCTCTTCCTTATCGTAAGTGTGTGTATGCTTATGCCCCTCTCAGCTGCTAATCCGTTCAATATTCCTGTTATACGGTTTTGTGAGAATAGTGAATATACCAACGGTAGCGCTTTTCAGAGTAATCTAAACCAAGTTCTGGATTCACTGGTGGGGAACGTTTCTACCAGTGGATTCAATACATCTAGTCATGATGACGGGCAAAACAGCGATAGTACGGTTTATGGGTTTGCCCAATGCAGGGGAGATTTAAACTCCTCCGATTGCAAACAGTGCATAGCCACTGCAAAATCCGCGATTATATCCGGCACTGGTATGGACACTCGTATTGATGGAGAATGCAACAAAATTACTGCGTTCATTATACTAGATGCCTGCTTATTACGTTACGACAATCATAGTTTTTCCAACAATTCTAGCGAGAGCACAGAAAAAAATGTTATGTGCAACGGTGAGACAAACAGTAAACCAGAGTTTGCAATTACTGTTAGGGCACTGCTCCAAAATATTAGCTATAAAGCTGCGAAGAGTCCCAAACTTTTTGCTGCGGAGAAAGACGTTGCGCCCTATAATTCCACAGTTCTTATCTACACCTTGGCGCAGTGTTGGAGAGATCTTTCTACCAAAGACTGCGAGGCATGCCTACAGTTTGCGTTGTTCGTAATAAATAAGAATTGCACTACTGGAGTTCTTGGATCAAATTTCAGGTCTATGACCTGCTACATGCTTTACAAGCTTTATCCATTTTTCAATTCTCCAAATATTTTGTTGTCGCCATTACCACCGTCGTCGCTCTCGCCGATAGAAAGCCCTCTAGGATCAAGTATCTTCTTTCACATAGTTTATAATTATCAGGAATATCGTGAGGGTTTTGTAAAGATTTCATTTTCCTGGTTTCTGAGGTTCCTTGTGCGAATTATCTGATATTTTTTTGCAAATTATCTATGATTTCTTGTGCAAATTTGCAGAAGCAAAAAGATCGACCGTGCTTCGGGTAATTCTAGGAGTAGCAGCCGCTACGATTGGATTAATTGCAGCGTTAACCCTTTGCAAGCTGAAATTTTTCTCTCGTGGGAAAAATTGTGGACATGTTTCTCAAATGAGAGGTCTTGAAATTGTAGATGATTCAATGACCTACTAGCTTGGATATTATGAACCACTTCCCTATTTCCTTTTCTAAGATAATAAAACGCTTTGTAACTGTTTTCGCAGAAGCCCAAGGAGCAATTAGCTTGTCGGCGACTATAGCGAATTCGGAACTTATTTTCAAATACGAGACTTTTAGAGGGGCCATGTCTAATTTTTACGCAGAAAGAAAGCTTGGCGAAGGCGGTTTTGGATCCGTCTTTAAAGTGAGGGTTTAGTGTTACATTCAGTTTAATTTATTTTAAGGTAGATACCATTGTTAATGGTTAAACCATTTGACCTACCATGATGCTTCTTGATGGGTAGGGGGATCTACCAGATGGTAGAGAGGTTGCAGTTAAATGGTTGAAAATAGGTTCAAGTCAAGGAGATGCGGAATTTTTGAATGAAGCAAATCTCATCAGTCGTGTTCAGCACAAGAATCTAGTAAAATTGCTTGGTTGCTCAGTGGAAAACCCAGAGAGGCTACTAGTTTACGAATACCTTCAGAACAGTAGCCTTGACAATATTATATTCGGTTGCTTCTCCCTCTTTAATCGTTGCACCGATCCTAAGTTGTTCGAGTTTTGAGTTGGTATTGTACCTTGCTAATATTTTTTGTGTATGTTTTGCAAATACAGAAAAATGCCATTTACTAGATTGGAGACAGAGGTATGAAATCATAGTTGGAACTACACAAGGGCTGGCATATCTTCATGAAGAATCCGAAATTCGAATAATTCACAGAGATATTAAAGCAAGCAATATTTTACTCGATCATAAAAACAAACCCAAAATAACAGACTTTAGGTTAGCCAAACTGTTTGAAGACGATAAAACCCACGTCAGCACTAAAGTTGCAGGAACTTTGTAAGTATTTTCTCTTAAATATGGTTCATATAATATTGAGAGGGTTCAGATATGGAGATTTCATTGTACATAGTATTGTGCAGAGGTTACATGGCATCGGAGTATGTGTACCGTGGACAGCTAATAGAGAAAGCAGATGTATTCAACTTTGGAGTGCTTGTAGTTGATATTATCAGTGGAAGAAAGAATCAGAGTTCACCTCAAGACACGGAGTTTCTCATCGAACGGGTACAACCTTTATAGATCTCATCTTTGAAGTAGATATTTTCTAACATGCTGTTATAATAATTATGATTCGTTGCTAACTAAAGTTGTATGCGTGGTTGATATTGGTCAATTACTAGACATGGAGACTACATAACGCGGAGAGAGCTTTGGAAGTTATGGATCCCACATTGGAGGATAGTTATTCTTGGGAGGATGGGATTAGGGTCATTAAAATTGCTCTTTTGTGCACTCAGGCAGCTGCAGCGTTGCGGCCTTCAATGTCTCGTGTGGTGTCATTACTGACCCATGAGGGAGAACAGCTTCCTTCGCCCACAAGCCCCCCTTTCATAGATGTGCATAGTGTGGTTGTACCTGCCCCTCACAAAACATCAGGCAGTACAACAACGTCTAGTACACCATGGGATATCCACTCTTCAGTTGTCGATCCTTCTTCAGGCACATTAGAGCCAAGGTGTCATGCCCCCAAGCTGGCGGTAGTCTTTCAACCATGCTAGGCGAGGTGCGGCACCACCGAACACTTTCTTTTCACCAATACTTATGTCCCTGGACTATGCCTAACCACTTACTCCTACTTAGTTTTTGTTTCGCAACCAAGTATTATTAATGTTCCTTTATACCAATGAATACCCATACACATTCATTAACATCAGCAATTATAAATGAAGCACACAATTGCACAGTATAAAGGGAGGGGCAACTCCCTGAACAATGAGTCTGCCTGAATAATATATTATACAGTCTTTCAATATTACAAGCTTTTACAAGTATACTTGGAAACACCAAGTTTCATACTTAGCCAAATTTACAATCTTTGGCAAACTCAGTTGCCCAACTCGTCGGCACCTCTACACAGTCGCCGTACAACTCACCAACCCTTCATTCACCTTGTTGCATGATCATGTTGTTTGTCCAACTTGGGGGCACCTCCAAGTCACCACACACGAGCGCCTCTACACGAGACACTCCTTCGTTCACAATCTAAACACTTCACCAAAAGTCACACCATGCACACTTACACGATGGGTGGGCGCTCACCCGAGTCACCCAAGAACCCGTGCCAAGTCGTCGCACAAATCGGGCGCCCACCAACATTTAACTGTTGGGCGCTCCTTCGCACAACCCAGGCGCCACACACCCATGCACGCCCTTCTCCAACCGGCAGGTGACCCTACCCGCACCCTTCACCCAAACCAAGATGTGAGTTCACCTTCGTGCGGCCTTGCCCAAGAGCGGGCGCATCACCCAAGTTTTGCGCCTTTACCCCTTGCTGCGTCCACCTCTAAATCTCTGCACTTCTTCACATTAGCAAAGTCGTTGTGTGTTGAGCGATGAGCGATGGTGGAAATGACTCCATCGCATGTCTAATATATATGAGCGGTAAGGCAAGGTCGTGGCTACCCAGCCGACCTGCCTACGCCCTCAACGCCATCGCAATTATGCTTAAACTTCATGTCGGCCTCCTCCAAATGCCTATAACCATCGATCGGCCTCACCACATTTGTTGGTTGGCCCATGGGTGATCGTTCAAGCTCCCACGCGTATAAACAGCTCGCCCTCCCCTCCTACGCATCGCATTATCACATAACACTTTTGCGTTGACGGTCCGAGCTCACACTTCATCCGTTTTTCATTGCACTTCAAGCCGGAGTACACGCATAAGGACTGCAAGTCCTTACATCCTCCTCCACTTGAAGTTTTTGTCGTCCTCGACAACATACCATCCTGGTAGCCATCCACCAAGATCAACAATGTCTGTCTCATCCTTGGTCCATGATGTCAACTCCTCCACATATTGCAAACATCCCTGCAACATATGTAGAACTTCCATCTCCATCATGCGTCGTCCTTATCCTGTGAACTGTCCTCCTCATTTGCCTGATGCCAACATCTCTCTGTGCACTTCTGGACCCCATGTTTGAACTAGTTGGGTAGCTAATCCAACTGTCACGCTCAAGCCATGAGAGTGAACATCCTTATGCCTTCACCAGTCTATCTCGGATTCCACCACATCCTGGACTCACCAAGAATCTCACCATGCTCAGGTCCATGGAAACTCCATCCCATCTGCAACATGTCATGATGCTTGATGCCAAGCCATCCTTGCACCATCTGTCATACCTGCTCAACCTATTTTAAGGACTCACTGCCATGAGCAGCTAACAATGAGCCCCATCTTCTTTCCCATCTAAGAAGATGTAGAGGGAGTAGAGCCTGAAGGCTCACCCTCACTAATCAACTCAATCCATCTGTCAGGATTTTCTATCTCCATCCTCTGTAGATAAGTGACCCGATCCTCCTCTCGGACATTCGGCCTCACATATGCCTCATCATCATCATCATCCTCGACCACTTCTAGCCTTCTTGACAAATCTAAGATGCTATCTGAAAGAGTCCTGATGACCAATGACTGCTCGGTAAGCTTTGTCTCAACCATAGACAACCACTTACTCATCTCTTCCATCCACTTCTCATCCTCCATTTGCATTACTGCCAACTTACAATTAGGCTTTGTCACTCCAATGGTTGGTACGCCAATGGGTACATCTTCCCTTCCATCGTAAATGTACAGCTTCTTCAAATGTGGAACAATCATAGCATCAAATTGTTTCAAGAATTCCATTCCCAGCACAGTTTCGTAGTCATCTATTTGCACTATAGTGAAGTCGACATTCCCTGTCCACTCACCAAGTGTTGTTTCCACCTTTTCAGCTACACCAAGAACATTATCAGGAGGAGAATTGATTGTCTTCATCTGTGCCTTCACTGGTACAAATTTCAGCCCAATTCTTCTCACAGTATCTTCTCCCATGAAGTTGTGAGAGGCCCCACTATCCACCATAGTGAGTATATCATCATCTCCAACCTTCATCCGAACATACTGCAACTTGTTCCTCTCAGGATCCCTCCGAGAGATCACCTCTGTAACAGCAGCAGCACCAAGTATCTGCATCATCCCCACAGAAGCTTCTTCATTCTTCACATTAGATTATGCAATCGCAACCACTTTCAGTCTAGAAGGGAAATTCTTCACCGTATGTGGTTCAGCACATATCCAACACTTCAAGGCTTTCTTCGTCTTCGACTTATCATCCGATTTCGAAGCATCCTCTTTCTTCTTCTCTTTCGGCTTATCGGACTTCTTCTTCCTATCATCAGAAGTCTCATCATAATGCTCCACCAACCTATCCACAGCAGCAAAAGCTTCTTCAAGTGTTCTAATCCTCTGCCTCTTCACTTCATTGCGTGCCCAAGGTTTCAACCCAATGATGAAATTGAACACCTTGTCCCTCTCCACCATGTCAAGAAGTTCCAGAACCGCACTTGCAAACTCCCACTGATATGTCTGAAGGTTCCCTATCTACTTTATGAATGTTATCATCATCCTTGCTTCCCACATTTCATCTTGAGGACTAAAATGGGTCTACAAAGCTTTCTTCATTTCATCCCACAAAGTAATGTCACCAGCACTGTCATTGGCAATCTGATCCATCCTTCTTCACCACCACATCTTAGCATCCTTGGTCAAGAACTGAGCAGCTACCTTCACTTTCGTCTCATCATCAGATAGTCCCAATCGTTCCAAGTATTGCTCCATGTCCCATAGAAATTTTCCAAGAGTCTTTGCACTCCTTGTACCATCATAGGATTCCGGTTCCTTGACTTTCACATGAGGCACTCCTCCACCTGAGTTATGCCTCACAGCCTTCTTCAACACCGCGATCTCATCTCTGGCTTCGTCAAGAGATTTCTACAAGTCCACGATCTCTACAAGACCTCGGTCCCTTGCCTCTTCAACCTCCTTGACTCTTACTTCAAGTTGTGTACACATAAGATCAATGTACTCGTGTTGAGTCCAGAGTTCCTCGAGCTCCTCCCTCATCTTCGAATTGGCCTCTTGATCCTTCTCGATCAATTCCATCTTCTTAGTCCAGAAGGCTTCCATGTCCTCCATCTTCTCCAACACCTTTTCAGTTAACCCAATAGTAGTATCCTTTGCACCTTGAGTAGACCCAACCTGAGATTCAGCTGCCATTGCTAATAGCTTCCTTCTTCTTTGCAATCTAGTTTCGACCATCCAACAACTTCACCAAGTTGCCTGCAACCTGAACCAGCCCTTGTTCCACTTGTATGTGAAGCAGCTTCCTTCACCTGCAAGTACCTGCTTCACTGTCTTCAATTTCCAAGTTTACAAGTGTGTGGATACACTTGCTTCACCCAGCTTCCTACAAGACTCCTCCAAGTCTTCAGACTAGCTCCGATACCAACTTCACTTCAGTGGAGTTGTGTAGCAGCTTCAACCTTCAATGCTAGAATCAGTTGCTCTGATACCACCTGTCACTCCCCCAAGCCGGCAGTAGTCTTTCAACTGCACTAGGTGAGGTGCGGCACCACCAAACACTTTCTTTTCACCAATACTTATGTCTGTGGACTACGCCTAACCACTTACTCCTACTTAGTTTGTGTTTCGCAACCAAGTATTATTAATGTCCCTTTATACCAATGAATACCCATACACATTCATTAACACCAGCAATTATAAATGAAGAACACAATTGCACAGTATAAAGGGAGGGGCAACTCCCTGAACAATGAGTCTGCTCAAATAATATATTATACAGTCTTTCAATATTACAAGCTTTTACAAGTATACTTGGAAACACCAAGTTTCATACTTAGCCAAATTTACAATCTTCGGAAAACTCGGTTGCCCAGCTCGTCGGCACCTCTGCACGGTCACTGCACGACTCTCCAACCCTTCGTTCACCTTGTCGCACGATCGTGTTGTTTGTCCAACTTGGGCGCGCCTCCAAGTCACCACACACGGGCGCCTCTACACGAGACACTCCTCCGTTCACAATCTCAACACTTCACCAAAAGTCACACCGTGCACACTTGCACGACAGGCAAGTGCTCATCCGAGTCACCCAAGAACCCGTGCCAAGTCGTCGCACAAACCGGACGCCCACCAACGTTTCACCGTCGGGCGCTCCTTCGCACAACTCGAGCGCCACACACTTCTGCACGCCCTTCTGCAACTGGCGGGAGACCCTACCTGCACCCTTCACCCAAACCAAGATGTGCGTTCACCTTCATGCGGCCTTGCCCAAGAGCGGGCGCATCACCCAAGTTCTACACCTTTACCCCTTGCTGTGTCCACCTCTAAATCTGTGCACTTCTTCACATGAGCAAAGTCGTTGTGTGTTGAGCAATGAGCGATGGTGGAAATGACTCCATCGCATGTCCAATATATATGAGCAGTAAGGCAAGGTCATGGCTACCCAGCTGACCTGCCTACGCCATCAACGCCATCACAATTATGCTTAAACTTCATGTCGGCCTCCTCCAAACGCCTATAACCATCGGTCGCCCTCACCACGTTTGTTGGTCGGCCCGTGGGTGATCGTTCAAGCTCCCATGTGTATAAACAGCTCGCCCTGCCCTCCTACGCATTGCATTATCACATAACACTTTTGCGTTGATGGTCCGAGCTCGCACTTCATCCGTTTGTCATTGCACTTCAAGCCGGAGCGCGCGCATAAGGACTGTATGTCCTTACACAAGGTGAAAAATCTGCAAATGGCTTGTACTAAATTTAAGGATCAGGGATTAGTCTGCAGAAGAAAATCGTTTACTTTATGAAGGCTATGGAGTGTCGGTTATTGTCTTCCCTGTAAATTTTACATATAATATTTTGATAGGAAATGGATGGCTGTTTTGGTAAAATTAATTTCTGATGTCATATATCAAAATAAATTAATTTATTATAATGTGCAGTTTCAAATTATGTCTAATTAATCTTTCCTTTTCGCATCACTGTATGTAGAGCATCCACTGAAAATTTCAATGGTTATATATATATATATATATATATTATTGAATTCAGTACTATTTATATTTACCTATCAGAGTTATTTTTGCAAGGAATTCAGCTTGATATTAAAGATTTTAGTTATGCTTGAGATCGAGGAGTTTTCCTATCTCGCCTGTTTTAGCCACTCTATTTATTTGTGATTTATTTTTCTTTTATTCTACAGGCAAAAATTTAGAAAACCTATTTTGATCTTTCATATAAAATGATTTTTTTAGTGATATTTTTTTTGTTTATTTTTGGTTAAAATTGGTAGATTTTTTGAAGTATAAGGTTATTTATATATATATATATATATATATAATATAATATATATATATATATATATTATATATAATTATTAACTAACAAAAAATCATGACGTTACTCAAAAATGTATTATTTTGATTTAGCCCAAAAAAACCATTTAGTCTAAATTAAAACTGTTTTCTTATTTAAATATAAAATAAATATAAATAAATTTAAATTTATAATTTTTTTTGTTAAAATTACTATTTGCATCATTTTCATCCAAAATTATTGTTAATTCCTTGTTAATCCAAAATTATTGTTAATTGTAGCATGCATTAATGAATTAATATAAAGGTAATCAAATTACCCTAATTACTAAATATTATGACAATATCATTGTACTTTAAATCTATAATATTTATAACTATAAAAATATTTAGCATGATGAAAATGAAAACAAATTACTATAGCCATATAATATAAATGGTTGGTGAACGACAATAAACATCAAAACACTTATTTTATCATACATGTGAGGTTGTTAAAATTAAAATAAGTCATAAAAATTAATATATAAGTTGAGCATATATGCATTTAAGAAAACATGGAACAAGATTCTTAACCATGGAGATTTACCCTAACTTTATCATGGAGAATCCTAATATTTAAATAGATTTTGTTATAATATCATGGGTCAATACAATGGCTTAATTTGTTAAGTTCTTTTGGGGTATGTCATAAAAGATCCTCCATGTCATATAACTTATCCTTAGATGTACCACATAATAAACAATTAAAATAACAAAAAATCAGAAAAAAAAAAACATTTACTAGGCTATAAGGGAATCCACTTGAATGGATTCGGGTGGGTCAACTTCCTTTCAACTCAATACTTGCTAGCTATTTGGCTAGTATGTTGATCTTCTTGTTTCTCTTGGTTCTTTTCCTTTGTTCTTCATCTAGTTGTATAATTTCTCTTAGAGCCCTTCCAACACGACTTTTCCAATGATTTTTTTGACTTGTCAATGAATGTCCACTATTTTGAGGTATCTAGTTTGTGTGATTGGGTACAACCTATATCTAGGAACCAAAATCCATCTTTCTTAATAATATCAACATTGAAGACATATCTTCTCGTTTGATGAGCAACATCCTCCTCAACTATTATAGTTTCTAGTTTGATGTAGGGAGTACTCATGTAATAAGATTCAACAAATTGTCTAGTAGCTAGTTGAGCCCTCGAAATGGTAGCTTTCCCTAGGTTTCATCTACTCCCTTCCCACCTCTTCCTCTTTTGTGAGGCATTATCAATTTTCTCGCAATGCAAACTAAAATAAGTGCCAATCAATGTGGCTTACTATTAGCAAATAAACCTATTTTTCCATCAACTAACTTCCTCTCCTAGCCAGACTTCATAGCCCAAGTATTTCTCTATCCCAACAATAAAAATATTGAAAATAATAGCCAACGAGGGGGTGAAATAAATTCACCTCAAGAGAACAATGAATCAGACTCCCGACATGAGCATAAAAACTAACTAAGATTGTAGTGTGTAGTCTTGATTGAAAGGTGAGAGTATATTTTGATTAACCAAACCAAACCTTATCACCCCTTCCCAATAGAGTAAGAGCTAGAATTGTGAGGACAAACTTGCACCTCTAGATCACCATGGGGTGAACACAAATACATAACAATTATAGAGAGAGTCAACCCAGGCAACTTGAGTTGTGAAGCGTGGAATGAGAGATGCCAACCATAGGAAATTTTCCACCCACAAGAGAGGCTTGACCCTCTAGAAGATGGCCTGTGTAACAACAATGATAGGGAATCTAAAAATTAGCCTCCTTTGTTTCCATCAGAGAGATTGTAATTCATGGAAGAAAAATCCCAACCTAGAATTGAGGAAAGGCCCCAAAGTTTTACTAATCCATAACCAGATTGTAGTGTCAAAAAGACTAGACTCAGGCACTAAAAAGAAGGCAATGATGAAAAAGAAACAAAATATCAGAAACACAATTATAGACCATACATCCTAAACAAAATTAGAGAGTTTGTGAACCTTACCCTAAAACCAACACTCATCAAAACTCCATGAGACTTGACCTAAGCGAATCAAGGACAGAGAGCGAACCTTCTCCCATGGTGATTTTATATGCCCTTTTCTTAACTTATTATTGTTATAGTTTTGTGCCTCTCTCATAACCTAAATACTTCATCGAAAGCCTTATTCCCTTATTATTTCACATCCCTCTACAACTAATTATATGTCCACTCATCACCAAAGCAAATACTTTGAATATATTGTTATTTTACCTATTTAAATATGTATTATATAAATTAATTATAATTTTTTAAATAAACAATGTCTTCCTAATGGAAAAGACATAGATATATTTATATTTTTATGATTGTATTTTTAGAGATAAAAAGAAACACTACCTATAACTTAAACTATAAACATGCTAATATGTCATACTATATTAACAACAACAACAATAATTATATTATTATTAAATAAATTATAATTATTTTTAATTAAATTAATTAATCTGATTTATCTTAAATATTGATTTATCAAATACGTAAAAGGATCAAATCAATTGTGTATTCTTGAATTATGTAATGGATTTTTTCAAGTCTTTAAATAAACTTCATCATAACAAATAACATGAATAAACTTTATCATAACAAATAACATGGAAAAATAAGATATGAAAAGTCATGGGTTGGAAAAATACAATAGGAAAAGTAATGGGTTGTTACAATGTGGAGCCCAAAAACTACTCATAATAAATTATTTTTAGATAAGTCGACTTTTTGGTCTCCCTTTTCTTTTTTCTTCTTTAATTTTTTTTACGATGGAGAAGTTATGGAAATCTACTAAACACCCCTTTTTGGATATGTTGAATTTTTTTTTACCTTAGTAGACTTAAGTAATTTTTCACTTTTTTATTTTTAGCTGTAAATCCTCTTTGAGGTTTATATATCCTATTTTCCTTTTTTTTTTTTTTAATTTATCTCCGTATCATTTTTCTCATTTTCTTATTTTAAGAAAGTTTTTAGCTACCGGTAGAGCCGTTTGGGGCTTTTCATTTTTCCTTTTTCTTTGATGGTGTTTTTGTGTCTATTGTACTTTTTTAATATTGGATTAAATTACCGACCAACCAAAACTTAATCTTAATCTTAGAGGAAAAGGAATAGCAGGAGGAGCCCACAAGAAATTCCCCGCAAGAGAGATGAAATGCGCAGCTAGCTTTAGTAGTTACCCACGGGGAAGGCACTTCGACAATGAACTTTTAGCGTACATCTGTCTCTCTCTTGTTCGCTGGGAGAAACGCTGCCCGGTGGATCGGCCATATCTGTCACAAACGAAAGCAACGTCATCCTTACCCACACCAGCTCAGAAGGAATAACAACATCGCTGCGCCAAACCCCTATTGTCTCATTCTAACCATCCATTCTGGGCTATGGGATCGCTGCTCCCACTAAAGCGAGTAAGATCCTTCCATCAATCAATCTAGAAATATCCAAAGTTTCTTATTTCTTCGCCATTTATTCCGAACCTAAATCCTTTCATATTCTTCACCAGCCATACATCAATAATAAAAGGAATTCATTATCCAATATGCGGGATAGCCTTAATCCATAACTTCTCATTTTCGATTTTCCACGTGGGTGAGGGTTGGGAGATAAGTTGCCCGATTTTACTGTAGGGAAGAGAGAGGACAGCGCGCTCTTTGTCTTTGTTTGATGCCACTTAATAACCATCATGGAGCCCGTGGGTTCTCTTATAGTATCATGGTGTGTTAGGACGGCGGTCAGAAAAGAGAAGTTTTTTTATGCATTCCATTAGTGAAGTTGAAGCCTTGATGGCCCCTCCTTGATCCTTAATGGGGTTCTTCCTTGAGCCTTGATACTATGTTTTTCTTTGATAGATTTATTTTTTTATTTTTTATTTCTTTCACTATTTTTAGTTTTTATTTTCCTAATTCTTTAATAAATTCCTTCATAAAGTAAGTATTTTGATCTTCTTAATTGTTTAATCTACTCCTCATGATGAACCACACTTGTTGGTTCGAAATACTCAATTTAATTTAATTTATTTAAATTTTTTGGCTCAACAAACTTTTTATGCTTACATTACATCTCTTTCTTACTGAACTAGACAGTGCGTACACAATAAGTATCCATGACAGAAGAAAAAACTATCTAATATAATTGTAAGCTATATATTATATTAAATATGCAAATATAGTTGTAAACTATATATAATATATTAACCATCTTAATATGTCACCTTATATAGCTACAAATTCAAAACATATAATAAAATATAAATACAAACTAGCACAACCATATAAATTAAACGGTTGAAAAACATTGATAAGTATCAAAACGCTTACTTTATGAGACATCTTACATTGCCAAAAAAAAATTATAACTAAATTATAACTTTATTTTATATTATTTCTATTAATTATAAATGAATTAATATATGAGTTAAATAGATATATTTTAAAAAAATGACAACTCGGAGATTTACTTCACTTTACCATGGAGATTTTTAATCTATAAATAAGCTTTGTTACAATAATTTGAGTCAATACCATTTGTTACTAATACCACATACTCGGAGATTTACTTCACTTTACCATGGAGATTTTTAATCTATAAATAATTTTTGTTACAATAATTTGAGTCAATACCATTTGTTAATAAGACCACATACCCGAAAAAAACCATTAGTCATATTCATATGCCACATGTTTATATAACAATCTCTTTAATTAATTTATTTATTTAAAAGGGAAGAATGAACACAACTACTTTGGAGATAAATTTGAACCTTTGATATGTATATACTATTAAAAATATTCTAGGATATTCCATGGAGGTTAAATCACTACTATCCACCTATTTCAAAATTGACAACACCATCATTGTAATAAAGCAATTAAATATTTTTAACATTATTATTATTCTACATAATTAAATATTTTATATAAATATAATTTTAATTAATTTTGATAAATCAATAATTTTATCATACTTTCATTAATTATGAAGAGATCATAACTATCCCTAAAATAAATATACATTTTAAATGATAAAAGATAGTAAAAGCATTTTCCATCCAATAGTTTGATAAACCATTGTTTGGTCACCTAGGTTAGGTTATAAATTAGTTGTATTGCTTTGCACTTCAAGAGATTTAATCCATTCAAATGCTTAGTAGATCAAGAGTTAAAAATAGACATAGACTGCTTCTATTATATATCTATATATATATATCTATTTTATATATTATTTATATTTATTATATATATATAAGGGTCTAAAATATTAATAGTAATTGACTATTTACCTTAATTATATATATATATATATAATATATATAATATATATATATTCTAATATATATTATATATATATATATATATATATATGGTTATTGAAACAAAATATTTACATATTACAATAGCCTTATGCAACTAAGCTCGAGAGCACCTCTTAACATAATAAATAAATAAATAAAATACAAAATGAATAAACTATAACCTATAAAATATATTAAAAATACTAATATGATTGTAAACTATTTATATTACATTAAGCGTACTGACATGTCACACAATATAGTAAGGAGAAAAAATACATGTAATTACGTCGTAAGCCATTCCCCTCTGAAATCAACTCCCCTCTTGTCTTATCTGTCTTACTCTGATCCATCTGATCTAATGTTAGATGATTAAACTGTTTGTCACCGTTAATCAAAAATATTGTTATAACTAAAAAAATAACAGTTGAAACTTAATCTTCTTCTTGGAGCACCAAACCCTCAATTGAGAGAAGGTAGCCATGGCTTACTTTGCATAATATTGTTGTCCTCTCTGTCTTATCCATGAAGAAACCCTCCTCTTGTTGTTTTGTCCATGTCTAGCAAGTTTCCTGCTTGTCCCTGTGAGAGAGGGTTTCTTGCTTGTCCCTGCCAAAGAGGGTTTCCTATCCCAGAAATGTATCATTCGACACCTCCACCATGGTACTCCATTCGTTAAGCTGGCATTTTGCTACCCTCATCTCGTCTCGGTTCCCCATTTTCCCTTTTCGCATACAAAACAAAAGAGAACACCCATTTCCATATTTTCTTATGTTGTAATGAGTTTCTATTTTGTGGCAAGAGCCTTGGAGCTCTAGCCTAGTTACTGACAAGCATATTACAAATTTCTGATAGATATTTGTAGCTGGTTATTCCAGGGTTTGTGGTGTTCAATTTTTGTTGGATTATAGGGATTCTGGAAGTTTGGTGGTTTTGAAAAAATTGTGGCTTGGCCTATGATTGGCAAAGGCAGGTAGCAAGCATTTTCAGCATAGATTGAAGGATTTTCTACTGGCAAGTGGTTTTGGCCATGGCTTGCGTTGCAAATATCATCTTCCTCTCTGTCTTATCGATGAAAATCCCAGGAAGCGCAAAAACCCTCCTCTTGATGTTCGGTCCCATTTGCCTTCCTGTCTAGCAAGTTTCTTGCTTGTCGTTGCCATAAAGGGTTTCATGTCCCAGAAATGTCTCATTCAATGCCCCCACCATCGTATTCCATTATGCCAGACTTAGAAATTTTTTATGTTCTTCGGGATAGTCCTTTTCAGCTTGGGTATCTAAAACAATAAAACTTTCATCCATATGACAAATAAATCGAGACTAAAGAGCCATGGACCACAGATAAAAACTTGCAAACAAATGTTGATGAACTAATAAACGTTGACAATTTCTACAACACAGAGTTGCCCATTGGATGAGAACAACAACACAGATGGACTAGTAAAGATGAAGCAGAATGTGGTATTCCTACTACAAAAAATATCTGGAAAAACTCATCCTTTATCAAGCACATGACTAATCCAACTTCTGAAAATGATTTGTTAAATTTTCCACCCGAGAAGGTGAAGACTGATAAATGTGATAATAAGATTAATAGTAGTAGCGCTACTAGAGTGAGTGGAAGAAATCATAGAAGTTGCCTTGCCTCTAGGTCATCTTCCAGGCAAAGTTCTTCAGTATTAGGCGCTATAAAAAATTATTATCATCCAAGAGTGGAAGGGAATGCAAAATAAAGAGCTTCTGATGGGACATTCAAATCATCCCTTTTTGCTTCAAGACCATTTGTTTTTCAAACTGATGCATTGCAAGGGTATGCGTAAGGTTCAAAAGGAAATCTATCAAATGAACAGATAATTGAGAAAGACAGACTACATATTGGTGCTTATGACATATTCTTAGATTCATCCTTAGTTCCGCAGTCAATCTCGGTATTGCCTAAGCAGAGTGCACAAAGTGAACTACCTGCTCTTCCTATGGCAGTAGAAAGTGCAGAGCTAGAGTAGGCTTGTGAAAGTTGATGGCTCAGGTATACAACTTTTCTATTGCGTACATAACAAAGTGGGTTATTGTTTTTTTGCTTTTATTTTTTCTAGCCTTTATGTACAAACGTTCTTCCTTCCTTCACTACAGTGAAATGAGATTACACTAGTCTGCTATTTTTATCGAATTCACATATTTGGTACGTTTAAAAGGAATTTCCTCAACATACTTTGCCTTACCATAATTGAATGGCATTCAAGGCTTTAAATGTGTTTTCATAATGACATGGATTAAAGAATATTCTTTATGGTTTCTGGAATATTTGGCAAAATTATGTATACTCTGATCATTCAAACAGGGGGAATCAAGCATATGCAGAAGGGGATTTTTCTAAAGCTGAAGAATATTATACTCAAGGGATGAGATGCATCTTGCCAAGTCAAAAGTTAGAAAGTCATATCAGGGCATCATTGTTATGCTATAGCAACCGTGTAGCCACTCGGATGGTTGTTCGTAGATTCAGAGATGAACTTTCAGACTGCATGCAGGTTATGGACATAGATCCTAACTTTGTGAAAGTCCAACTTAGAGCTGCAAGGTGAGACAATTTCCCTTGCAATGGCTATTGACTATAATTTCTTTTTGGTACTGATTGTATAAGTTTTGTGTGACTTACTGACTATTAAAATTCTGACATTCTCTTCTTATGTCTTTAATAAATGGCTTTAATGGAAGAGAAAAATTGCTTCTAAGTAATGGGTATATTAAACTATTTTTTTATCCAAGGGAGTAGCATTTTTCCTGCAAAACAGAATCTGCCAAAATCACCAATAGTATCTGAGAATCCAAGCGGTTTCCATTCTTCACAAAATTACTTTTCTTGCTCATTTAAATTTTCTCATGCATTTCAGATATGAAATTATAGAAATATTAGCAAAAAACATTAATAAGAAATCTAAGAAAGACTCAAATTATCATCAAACCCTTTCTAGGTTATTTTAGGTTTCTCATTCTGATCTGAAAATAATAAAACTAGAAATGAAATCGTCAAGTTTGGACACACTAGGAGGTCATGAAGAATGTTGGAAAATATCAACATTGTTTATGTGGATCATAATGCATTAAGGTCATGTTAAGGTTAGTAGCATGAGGATCATTATAAAAATCCCAATTGTAATTAGGTTGTCCATGTGTCAAGATCTACGGACAAGTGTCCAGTTAAGAGGGGCATGTATCGAGATCTTCAAACAAATGTTTACTTAAGAGGAGCATGTGTCAAGATATATGCAAACATGTCATCCTAAGAGGAGGATGTGTCAATATCTATGGACAATTGTTCCAATTAAGAAACATTTGTCATATGAAAAGTGGAGAATCATGTGATTTCAAAGGTCAAGGGTCAAGATTATGCAACAAGCAATACATGATATGTGAATTGTGGAGATTGAGAGAGAGGGATTTGTAACTTGTACAGTGTAAAGGTGATACCTCCACTAATTAAATTTTGTATACATGATTATTTTCTTTCCATATCTCAGCACGTAGCAGCATGTAACAAAAATTCTTGTGGTTCCACAACAGGTAAATGGTTGAGTTGTAGTTTCTTCTTCTGTGTGCCTGGTCCCATGACCTTCCTCGCAAACTTGAGCTCCCCTCTATTTTCTCCTTCGTCTCTTTTTCCCCTTTTCCCTTGTTTCTTCCTCCCTGTCCTCTCTTTCCCTGAGCTCTTCCACTATGACTAGTCTGATCTCTAGTATCATTTTGTTACCTAATAGTTTGCTGCAAATGTTCTCACTAGCAAAGGAGAATGAAATTGAATTTATGGTGGAAAAGAGACATCAGACCACCTATAGCCCCAGAATTACACATATGGTTGGCAATTTTTCCTCCTCTGATGATTTCACCATCTGGGCATAACACATTAAGGCCAACCTGGTAAGATTGGAACAAACTGAATCTAAAAACAACAGTTTGAAGTTTGAGAGAACCGATCCTATAAACAAAGTGGTTGAAGTTGAATTTGAAAACCATATCCTAAAAAAACTGGCAACAAAAATGAAAATGCAAGAAAACATTTATCTCCAAACCCAGTTGGGGCACCTCCCTACTACAATTGGAAATTTCTGACCCTAAAAGCATGTAGGAGGAAATAAGATTCCAACATGTTTTGATTTAGAAAAAAATCAAGTCTTGGGTAGAGGGGGTTCAAAAGAAGGAACACTCCCCAACTCAGTGAATTTGAAGAAGTGGGCCTATTACCACAAAATATTGCAAGCCTAATCCAGAGTCTCGTTAGGCGTATTCGAACCTCAGAGAAACAAGAAATAGGTTGTCTCTATCACTCAACAACATTTCTCTAGCTATTTAGTGGTATTCAATCACAAGGGAGGCTCAAGAATGGATTAAGGTGATAGGTGAGGTCTAATGATCAAGAAACAATACCAGAAGAGCTTAGAGGAATGATGTAATCATTACCAAAGTTCAGCCACTCTATCCTTAGACTACTTGAATGAATTATAGGGCTCTTATAAGTTAGGGTTTTCAGATTTTCAATAATAGGGCATGTGATGTCATATAAAAACCAAAATAAAAGGTTTTATAATGATAGATCAACAAAGGATCAAAAAGTTCAATTAGATATGAAGGATCTAGGGTTTTCAATGTAGATTTTATTGTTGAAACATGCATAAAACAAAAAAAATATGATGATGCCAACCCTAAAAATAGGGTTTAACATGCAAAGAATGCTAGATTTTGGTTTTAGACAATTATTTAGTGCAATTCCTATTTAAAGAACAATGATGCATCGAAAAAATTTACTATTATCCATTGAACAAAATTACTTTTTAGCCAATATTTTATATAAACCCTAACCATAAGCCTAAATATCTAAGTAAGAGAAAAGAAGGAAAATTTATTAAAGAATAACGTTTTTACCAATGCCACCGAGTGTTGATCTTTCAAGTGCAATATATACAAGCACACAATTATGAAATATTGATAATTACTTATAATGATATATATCTCCTTTTTAACAATTTCAGTTTTTCATCGAACAATTACACTTCAAAAATTCAACCATAAAACCATAAGGAAAATAGAGATCACAATGCAGAAGGAGAACGCAAGATTTACCCTAGGAAACCCACTTAGGGGAAAACTCCAAAAACCTTTTTCGTAGAGAAATTATTTAGTTCAAGAAGAGATAAACATACAAATTTTGCAATTTCGGGATTTCTTTGCACCTCTATTGATTTTATCTGTCAACCTTTTGGGGGTTAGTGTTGATTTAGAGCTCCACCTTCACTACATGCAAAATTAGTCACTACTCAAACAATTCATTCTATTTGAAGTATGTGTTAATATTAGCAATTGGTTGCAAGTGAGTTGAAAACTCTGTAAAAATAATTGAAAACAATGAGCAATTCAAACAAAAAATTCAAAAGAATTTGCTACATTTACAAAGTTACATTTATGGATAGTAGCCATCAGCTAACCTATGTTATCCTCATATAAGACAATATAGAATTGAAACATCATTCCCAATTCTGGTGATCTGTACTTAACAATATGTAAGCAATTACAATTTGTGCCTAATCTTGATCCCATTTATCTGTGCATTTTGGTTTCTAAAGCACCAAGGTTATTGACCTACTGACGTGGGATTTAAAAATAAAATCAAGAACAACTTTATGTGGATAAGGATTCTTAACAAAAGATTGGGTTATTTTGGTAATATATATTTCTATATACATTGCATAGTTCATGCACACTTTAGTACAGAACTGAACTCTAAAGCTTAAAGTTTGTTGGGGTGTAATCCAGCGGGTTGGGAGTTTATCATAGTTAACCATTTTAAATTCTTGGTTCTTACATGAACTCTATCTGAGATTCCCTGAAACCACAAGTCTTGTGAGTTTCAATTCTACCCTGTCAAAAGAAAAGTAAAGGAAGCCTCAAGATAACTTTTCTAGGTTTTGAAATTCCTAAAGCAAGTAAGTGAAACCTCAAGATACGTTTTCTAGGTCTGGGAATTCTAAAAAAAAAGAAACTTTAGAATTGAGTAGCACATCATCAAACGAGGAGGATAAATCTGATGTTGCAGACCCCAATACTTAATTCCTGCTATAGTAGCTGCCAATACTGTAGCTGGGACTGACTTGCATTTGCGAGTTTATAGTGTAATTTTCATGGGTCAATGCAGTGGGTATAACTGCATTATCTACATTCTAAGGCACCTAAAACTGATATTGTAGTTGGCATGAATGATAAGCTGATAACCACATGGCCCCAGAAGAAATTTCAGCTGTGAAATCCCACGAAATTCCCAATCTTTTACCTCAAAAGCAATTTAACTTTTAATTTTTATTTTTATTTTTTTAAAATTTAAGGGTTAATTATTTTGGTTTTCTTTTTTAAAAATTTAACTCTTAGCTCTTTTTTTTGGGTGGAGCTTTCAAGAATGTAATTAATAGTCCACTTTCTAAATTTAGTTAACATTTTGTTGTTTTGGGCTGTAAGTAATTTAATTAATATTTCTTAAGTTCAATGATTGCATTTAATTAAGAGTTGATAGAGCAATTCGAGCAATGAGATGCTTTTCATAGTGGTTTCCTTCATTGTTCAAGGTGGATTTGACAATCACAATCTCTCCTTGGTAATATGTGATGGTTTCTTAAGGACTCCAACCACTGTTGGACTATGGATCAAAAACACAAATAACAGCAAAAGCTGAATGGTTACAATTTTGATTGACACTTATGTTCTGTATAATGGTGATCAATTAGTTGAAACAGAGCATTGCTGGTATATAGTCTTAGAAATACATCTTAACAACGAATTTTTTGAATACAATGACGATCTGGCATATGTAAAAAATATTGTTGTTTTTGTCCTGACCTGATTTGGTCCAATAACGACAAAGCATTTTGTAATTCCGTTTGTGACCACATTAAACCAAAGAATATGCCAGATTACAATATTATTATTATTTTAGAACATGCATGGTGGTGTTACATCCTACTTACATCTATGACCACTGGATATTTTCAGAAGCTTCCTTGTGTTTTGTGTGTATCTTAATTATACTTGAAGTTTCCAAAATTGATGTTTATGGTAATTGAGCTTTTGGAGGTTTCCTTGTGTTTTGTGTGTACCTTAATTATATTTGAGGTTTCCATAATTTATGTTTATGGTAATTGGTCTTTTGGTTTATTTTAGTTATATATATATCGATTTGAGATAGTTTTGTACATTATAAATAAACATTGAGTTCTATGCTTTCTCGTAAAAAATTGATATTATTATATAAATTTTATCAGTTAAATTGTTTTGTACATAAATAATTATTTATATTTTATTTTTCAATTCAGATTACTTCTTGGATTACCATTTATATATTGATATCTAAATTATCATTGTGAAGAAATGTAAAAGCTTTTATGTGTTATAAATGAAGAGAATAAAATGATACGCAATTTTTCTTTTCATTTCATGGGTCAATGCAGTGGTTATAACTACATTCTCTACATTCCAAGGCATCTACAACTAAGATGGTAGTTGGCATGAATGATAGGCCGATAACCCCATGGTCACAGAAGAAATTTCAGCTGTGAAATCTCATAAGCGTTATCCAATTTGCAAAAAAGATATTGGTACGTCATACTGTTGAGGAGGTGTTTTTCCAACCATACTGTTACTTATGGATCATGGTTAGTTTAATTTGATTCTATATTTTGGAATATGTTAGTTGACTTTAATCATAATTTTGCATTTCAAAATATTTAGAATCTACAATCAGGTAAATATGTTCTATGTAAATTAAAAACATGATAAATATACAAATTTTGCAATTTCAAGATTTCTTTGCACCATTTTTTTATTTTATCTATCAACCTTTTGGGGGTTAATTCTCATTTAGAGCTCCACCTTCACTACATGCAAAAGTAGTCACTACTCAAACAATTCATTCTATTTGAAGTATGTGTTAATATTAGCAATCGGTTGTAAGTGAGTTGAAAACTCTGTAAAAACAATTGAAAACCATGAGCAATTCAAACAAAAAATTCATAAGAATTTGCTACACTTACAGAGTTACATTTATGGAGAGTAGCCATCAGCCAACCTATGTTATCCTCATATAAGACAATATAGCATTGAAACATCCTTCCCAATTCTGGTGATCTGTAATTAACGATATGTAAGCAATTACAATTTATGCCTCTTATAAACCTATCTTGATCCCATTTATCTGTGCATTTTGGTTTCTAAAGCACCATTGTTATCGACCTACTCAAGTGGGATTTAAAAATAAACTCAAGAATAAATTTTTGTGGATAAGGATTCTTAACAAAAGATTGGTTAATTTTGGTAATATATATTTCTATATACATTGCATAGTTCATGCACACTTTAGTACAAAACCGAACTCTAAAGCTTAAATTCTGTTGGGGTGTAATCCAGTGGGTTGGGAGTTTATCACAGTTAACCCTTTTCAATTCTCAGTTCTTGCATGAAATCTATCTAAAATTCCCTAAAATGACAAGTCTTATGAGTTTCAATTCTACCCTACCAACAAAAAAGTAAGGGAAGCCCCAAGATAAGTTTTCTAGGTCTGGAAATTCTTAAAATTAATAAGTGAAACCTTAAGATAAGTTTTGTTGGTCTAGGAATTCCCAAGACAAAGAACCTTAAAAATTGTGTAGCAGAGCATCAAATGAGGAGGAGAAATTTGATGTTGGAGACCCCAATACTTTGTTTTTGTTGTAGTATTTGTGAGCACTTTAGTTGGGACTCGCTTGCATTTGCGAGTTTATAGTGTAATTTTCATGGGTCAATGCAGTGGGTATAACTACATTCTCTGCATTCTGAGGCATCTACAGTTGAGATAATAGTTGGCATGAATGATAGGCTGATAACCCCATGGACACAGAAGAAATTTCAGCTATGAAATCCCATCTCTGCTCCAGAGGAGGCCGAGTTGTAACCAAGTCGTCACTTTCCAATATGAATTCTCCCCAGTTCTAATTTGTTATTAAAGTGAGTTCCTTAACAAGTTAAGAACTCCTTTATGACTATGGTTGTCAAATTCCAGTAAGTTTTAGTAGAATGAAATGTACGGAATATTCATATTCACCGATTGGATTGAAGCGTATGTTGGTACACAAAAGTTGAAGAACAAAAAGTTATTAGAATAGGTTCTTTAAAATATGTTGAAATGTAGTTCTCATGCTTGACAAGTTGTAAACTAAATACTATAAAGAAGAGATAGAAATTGGTAATGTTTCAACAAGTTAGTCTAGACATGCATGGTTGAATAAAGCATTGCAGATGGCGTGAGTGTGCAGCGTTGACTAAGGAGATGAAAATTGTTTTGCGTTCTTATATATTGACCCGTTATACCTTGTTTTTTTCCCAAACATGGAAGAGTTCACAATGGTAGTTGGAATACCAGAGTTATTAACACAGGTCTTCAATAAATTTGTAGTCCTCTTCAAAGATTGTCGAGAGATTCTCTTTAAAAATTCTGTACACTTCAATTGAGATGAAATATGTAGCTTTTCATTTCATTTCATAAGTGGGAAGGACATCATGCTTGCTCACAATCAACTTGCAGGATTTGAAGGAGTCCATTCTTGTTTCGTATTTTAGAGCTTGTTTCTAGATGCCTCCTACCAAAGACAAAGTTCTTAGGTTTTCACATCAGATTTCTGCAAGGAAGCTTACAAAATAGGATTTGCAAAACATTCTTGATGTTTGTTGGGAGCTGGATACTGTATGAACCCCAAACACAATATGTGGCTTTTCATTTCATTTCATGATTGGGAAGGACATCATGCCTGGTTTGGCTAAGTTTCTTCTTAAGATGTGCTAACCAATGAATTTGCTACAGGTTCATAGAGGAACTACAAAATTTGTTAATTTCTTCAATGATCACATTTTAGCAAAAACTTAAAATATGAGAAATTACTTAGATATATGTTCTATTTATAGAATGGTTGATTCTATAAAAATATATAGAGAAAGATTTCTTTTGAATGAGTTGATTATTTTAGGATTTGTCATTGAGTCAAACGATAGGAAGGCAAGCTATTTTCAATTGGGATTCAACAATATTTGAAGATGAAGATGCATCTGTTTATGTCCACTCGAGTGAAATATGTCTGATTCTAGTTATCTTTCTGGTCATGCAAATATTGTTGTATTTTTCGATGAAGTTTAAGTATACACCCAGCTTCTTCGAGTCCCAGTTGCAAAGGATTCCAAAGGAAAATTATGTAAGTTTAAACATAGAGGAGAGTTATACCTACAGTATATGATAGGAGTTGGTTGAAGATGAAGACGAAGTTCGGCTTCTTATTTCTTGCAAGCATTATTATCATATTTCATGCATCGATCCATGGATCTAGAAATCTAAGTGCTATCCAATTTGCAAAAGAGATGTGGGCACATCATAAAGTTGAGGAGTTGTTTTTCCAACCATACTGTTACTTATGGATTAGGGTTAGCTTATTTTGATTCCATATTTTGGAATATGTTAGTTGAATTTCATGTTTCATTTCAAAATATTTAGAATTTACATTCAGGTAAACATGGTCCATGTAAATAAAAAACGTGATAAAATACAAATTTTTCAATTTCGGTCTAATTCTGGTTATGTTTCTAGTCATAGAGGAGTAGCATATGGTTGGAATTGGTCGAAGATTAAGACGAAGTTTAGCTTCTTAGTTCTTTCAAGCATTATTATCATATTTTGTGCATTGATCAACGAATCCAGAAATCTAAGTGCTATCCAATTTGCAAAAAAAATGTTGGCACATCATATTGTTGAGGAGGTGTTTTTCCAACCATACTATTACTTATGGATCAAGGTTAGCGTAATTTGTTTCTAGATTTTGGAATATGTTAGTTGAATTTAATGTTGCATTTCAAAATATTTAGAATCTACAATCAAGTAAATATGGCCTATGTAAATCAAAAACGTGATAAACATATAAATTTTGCAACTTCAGGATTTCTTTGCACCTTTGATGATTTTATCTATCAGCCTTTAGGGGGTTAATGCTAATTTGTTATTAAAGTGAGTGCCTTAATAAGTTAAGAGCTCCTTTGTGAATATGGTTGTTAGATTCCAGTAAGTTTTACTAGAGTGAAATTTTCATATTCACCGATTGGGTTGATGCTTATGTTGGTCCACAAAAGTTGAAGAACAACATGTTATTACAATAGGTGCTTGAGAAGGCTTTGAATTGTAGTTCTCATGCCTGACAGATACTTTATTTTCTCTTTTTGAAAGATATTTTGTTCACTCATTTTCAACCTCAATGATTCTTTAGATTATAGATTTTAGGCTTCTACAATTTGCATTTTGTGTATTGATGTCTTCCAGAGTCACCGCATTCATGTTTTATTGTATCGACGTTTCAAACCAACCTCTGTGGTTCATCACCAGGATCAAATGTGTGAAAAAATGATATAATGTTGGGGCAATAAATAGAGGAAAATTTGGGTTGGTAATGTGAGGAGCTGACAGGTTTGATATTGTTAAGAAATAAATTTTTAATTAAATATCTATTTTTTTTAATCAAATACCATGTAATATTATAATATTAACATGGTATTAATTAAAAGTTTTAGTATTAGCTATTTTTTATAACATTAATTAATACCTAATGTGGTTATTCTAATATGATATAATGTGACATTATGGTATTATAATGTTTCAAATGATATAATGTTATTTGTCCATTAATAAAAGTTTTTGTATTAATTAATTTTGCTAACATTACGATTACTAATGTTAAATTTATTATGTATTAACATTAATGTTATAAATTTTGCAAAATAATTAAAACATGTGATATAATAATAAAACTAAATAGGTCTTCTAAATATTACTAATTGAATTTTTATTAATTAATAATTTTTAAGATAAATTGTTCAGGATTTTCCTAAGTTTTAGTGCTAACTAAGGTTTAGATAAAAATGATTGGAATTTAACCTTACTAAAAGTTCTTTTAGGGATTGAAAGCAAGGTAGGGTTCTTGATTAATGTTATTTATTCGAATGTTAATAAAATTATATTAGGGATAGGTTGAACCATGAGGAGGACCATGAGATAGTGGGGCCGCGAGAACCTAGGCGACGGTAGAAACCCCAGTTAGTGTAGGAATCCAATTATCACTTATTTTCCAACTGTCATCACAGTTGAGGTTATTGTGGTGTTTTCCTATTTCGATAGCTTCTCTAAATTTTCTATGGTGATAGTGATCTCTCTTTATAATTCCTTTAAACTTTTACAAGTCTCCAACTCCATTAAAATTTTTGAACCTAGAACATTTTCTATGGAAGTAGTCCACAAAATCATTGATCTTGACACAGCTAAATTAGTAGAAAGCCATCTGAAATCCACCTTTTTAAGATTTAGGGATAATATATATGAACATACTTGTGGTGTGGCCATGGGATCACCTCTATCCCGCATTATTACTAATTGTTTCAAGGAACATTTTGAAACCAAAGACATTGAGTCTTCCCCTTTAAAACCTAAACTTTGGAAAAGATTTGTCAATGACACTTACGTCATTTGGCCTCATGGAAAAGAAAAATTGGACAAATTCCTAGAGCACCTTAACAATCAATCAAATTTGATCAAGTTTACAATGGAAGTGGGAGAGAATGGAAGTCTTCCCTTTCTTGATGTCCTGATCAAGAGAAACCGAAAGTCTTCCCTTTCTTGATGTCCTAATCAAGAGAAACCAAGATGGATCAATATCTCACCAGGTCTATCGCAAGAAAACCCACACAGAACACTATGTGCATGCTAACTATCACCATCATCCTGCTTAGAAACTCAGAGTTCTCAGCACTCTAGCCACCAGGGCAGTACGTATTTCACATCATGACCATTTTGATGAAGAAAAGAACCACCTCTTGGATGTTTTTGAAAAGAATGGATATAGAACACACCAAGGAATCAAAGCTTTCAAAAAAGTGGAGAATCCTAAAAACAAATAACCAATGGATGATAGTGCAAGCAAGGTTCACCTACCCTACATTTTAGGCACCACTGATAAGATTTCACACATTTAAAAAAATAATAATATAAAAACCACTTTCAAACCCTTGAATACAATCAGCAGATGCCTGAAATTGGTAAAAGATCCCATTGATCCTAAACACCACAAAGGGGTTTATTTAGTTTTGTGTTTGTGTGGAAAATCCTACATTGGTGAAACAAGTTGTTCTATATTGACTAGGATTCAAGAACATACCGCTGACATCAAACATAACTGTTCCAAAACCTCATCTCTAGCCGAACACTCTAGTAAAACTAATCATCACATTTGCATAGAAAACTCATGTGTTGTGGCCAAAATCGACCACTATCACCATAGAAAATTTAAAGAAGCTATCAAATTAGGAAAACACCCCAATAACCTTAACCGTAATGATGGTTGGAAAATAAGTGATAATTGGATTCCTACACTAAATGGGGTTTCTACCATCTCCTAGGTTCTCCTAGCCCCACTATCTCGTGGTCCTCCTCATGGTTCAACCTATCCCTAATATCATTTTGTTAACATTTGAATAAATAACATTAATGAAGAAACCTAACTTGCTTTCAATCCCTAAAAGAACTTTTAGTAAGGTTAAATTCCAATAATTTTTATTTAAACCTTAGTTAGTACTAAAATTTAGGAAAATCCTGAACAATTTATCTTAAAAATTATTAATTAATAAAATTCAATTAGTAATATTTAGAAGACCTATTTAGTTTTATTATTATATCACATGTTTTAATTATTTCGTAATATTTATAACATTAATGTTAATACATAATAAATTTAACATTAATAATCCTAATGTTAGCAAAATTAATTAATACAAAAACTTTTATTAATGGACAAATAACACTATATCATTTGAAACATTATAATACTATAATGTTACATTATATCATATTAGCATAATAACATTAGGTATTGATTGTGTTATCAAAAATAACTAATACTAAAACATTTTAATTTTATAATATCACATGGTATTTGATAAAAAAAAATAGATATTTAATTAATTAAACTAAATTTATTTTTTAACAATATCAAACCTGTCGGCTCCTTATATTACCAACCCAAATTTTCCTCTATTTATTGCCCCAACATTATCTTACTTTTTCACACGTCTGATCCTGATGATGAACCACAGAGGTTGGTTCGTAACGTCAATACAATAAAACATGAGTGCGATGACTCTGGAAGACATCAATACACAAGATTCTTTGTATGTCACAATGCTTCTCGAATTTATGCCTTACGGTGTTTCCTTTGCAACATCTGGTGCAATTTTTAGTTAAATACAAATAAAATATGGTTTTTTATCGAAGTATAAATATACTATATGAGGGGAATTCGAGCAACACAATTTCTCACAAATTGGTGAATGTTAAAAAATATATTTTTTTGAGAAGATTTTTCGACGTAAGTCACATTCGAATGCATTTGTATTATTTTATATTATATTTCATAAATTTGATCTAATTGATGAATAAATATGGAAATTTGTAAATTTGAAATACTAGATGACATAGGGTTGGGAAGTGGGGAATTGATATTTTCTCACCAGTTGGAAAATGTTAAAAATGATCGTTTGCATCATTATATATTATATATTATAGTAGTCCTGTGTTATAGTCATATAATTTGATCGAAATGATGAAATAAAAATTTGTCAATTTTTTCACTTTAATTAAATTATTGATTAAATTCAATTCACTTCACATTGTTTTCATTTTTTCTCCTTCATCTAGACGTCATGAGGAAAGCACATCAATGTCAAAATGTGTTCACCCACTTGCCATCATGTCATTATGCTTTTCTACATGTCAGTATTGACTAATCTGATTGTATGAAATATGTCAATAATAAAGGTTTGTATAAGGTGATGGAATTGCAATCTAGTAAAGATGGGAATTTGAATCATCCTTAGCAAAACATTCTTAGACTGCTATAGATGGCAGTAAAATTGAAACTCCTACCACCTTCCCTCCTTACAAAGGCAATGTATTGGGAGAAGCACAGAACAATGCTAAAGCCATTATGTTGGTCATAAAAGATGATAGTGCCCTTGGCATTGATGGTAGGATACAGAAAGCTAGTGAACAGATAAATTGGACAAATACAATAGTTAAAGGGCTAGAAATGAATTGTGCAAAGTCTATTGAAGTTAAAAAAGATTTTGACAATATACAAGTCTCTCTAAATAGTATTAACAGAACTCTGAATGATGTGAACTATTCCACTACTGTATTGAAAGGTTTTGTCAAAGAATCCTTAACAAGGATAGAAGATGTTGAAAGGAAAGTAGATATGGGAAAACAATCTACTCAGGAATCTATTAAAGAATTGTCTGAAAAATTTGATAAACTTCATATAGCCCCCAAAGAAAAATTGATTCCTGTTTCTTCTCTATTCAAGAGATTTGTAAATATTCAGCATCTTGTTAAGCCTATTGATATATTTCCTTCTCTCTTCCCTAAAGAAATGGCTGAAGAAAAATTTGAGCCAATGACTATATCCTCACTGTTTAAAGAAGTAGAGAAACATGAAAGCTCATTACCACATCTGTTCCCTATCTATGAGCCTCTCTAAAGTCAATATACCAGGTATCTAGCACCCGATCTTAGTGGAAAAGGGAAACTTCCAGAAACACATAACTTCCATCCTGAATCACACAGAGAATGGAATATTGACAATCTGAGTGTTGCTCAGATTCAACAAATGATAGATCTTATGTTTATAGAATACAAGCTCATGTGCCTAAGGGGAGAAAATGAAATAGAAGCTTGTAAATATATTGTTTAGTGCTTTATTGGAACTTTGTTGAGATGGTGGGAAACAGAGTGATCACCAACAATAGGGGCAAAAATGGAAAATGAGATATTGAAAGATGAAGCGGGACATATCATTCATAATTCTGATCGAGATCCACAAAGCAATATGATTGGGGAACTAACTTCATTCATTTTAGAACATTGGTGTGGAGGAGAACTTGAACTTGCCAATAAGCATGAGATAATTCTCATGAATATTAAATGTAATAAAATGTCTCATTATGAAGATTGTCATAGAGACTAGATTAATATATGAGGTTAAAGATAGCAAAAATCTCTTGTGGATACAAATCTACTTAGCAGCATTGCCTTCAAAATTTTTAGATTATCTAAGACAACAAGATGCTTTTCAGTTGCCTTCTGAATCCTTTACTTGGGGAGAAATATAGAGCATCATAACAAAAGTTCTGGTAAATTTATGCACTAGTATGAAAGTTGATAAATCTCTGCAGAAGATGTCAAGAATACCAGACAACAAATCCATCTGTAACAAGTATGGTCTTGCTATAGATGACCCCATAGTAAAAATAATAAAAGCTAAAAAGAAGGCCAAGAAAGAAAAAAGACAAGAATACAAAAAATATCTACAAAGGAAGAGAAAAGGGACCAAGAAAGGATACTATAGATATGTGCCAAAAACACATTACTATGAACCCAAGGATATTCATATGTAGACACATAAGAAAGATCAGTGGAATAAATTGATTTGTTGGCTCTGTGGCCAACCTAGACATACCTCCAATTGATGTCCTTTATCAGAAAAATCTAAGAGAAATAGATGAAAGAAATCCTTTGAAGTTGCAAAGAAGAAAAGGACAGTAAAAACAGAAGGCATGGTGCCAACCCTATGTTATAAATATGGTTCTAAGAATCACAAATCTGAAAATTGTCCAAACATCTCATTTAGAGAACAGATACAACAAGGACAACTCTATTCAACATCTAAATCCTCTGAAAGCTCTTCTTCAGAATGCTCTGAGGAAGAATTAAACATGCACATGAATGAATGTGACTACACTGATTCAGACAACTGCTAGTGTGAATCAAGCACTGAATCAGAAATCTCATCTGATGAAGACCATGTTTCTTAGCCAAAGGAGAAAGTTCTCATGGCACAAACCATGGAAAATGTAGAAACAAAGCTACTTGCTCAGCTCAGAACATTGGGAGAAGGAGAGATGAAGGAAAAGTTACTAGAAACTTTTCTAAGCACAATGCACAAAAATCAGGGGAGTAGTAGCAAGACTACCTCTAAAACTAAACCAAAGGCATTATTCATCAATGCCTCATTTGAAAGAAATACAAGATCTTTCCAAAGAAGCCAACAGAAATCTAAGACCAGAGCCCTCACATTAGGAGAAGTCAGCCAAGAGATTCACCATCTCAAAAAAAGAGATTGTCTCTATAAAAGCACAGGTCTCTGAGTTAGAAAAAGGGAAGAAAACTGAGGATGCATATGATGAATACTACACTAAACCAAATATTGAAATATTTGAAGGAAAAAAGGATGATACTATAGGATTCACCGACATGAGAGTAATGGCTATCCAATATCAACAACATCATGTTATGCTAGATATATGTATAAATGGTGAAATGTTTTCCCTAAGAACACTTATTGACTCTGGGGTAGATGTCAATATTCTGAACTCAAAAATAGTACCTGCAAAGTACTGGGTAAAATCCTTTAGACAAGTTATTGGGTTGGGAAATAAATATCTATTGTATGAAGTCCCTCATGCCTCTATTTTCTTTAAAGAGAATTGCATCAAATTAAAATTTGTTGTTGCAGACATTCTTGTTGACTATATTTTGGGGAATGTATTTTTAGTAGCCGTGGAGCCACATGGATCAGCCAAATTGAAAAATGGAAAGGCCGGTTATTTTATATGTGTACCAGGCTTAGATGGAAAATTACAAACAATCAAGTTACCCTTTGTTTCTACACCGAGGGTGTCTACTATGGTACAAGTAATGCAGCAGATTGAAAAAGCCAAAAATAAAATTGAAGAGCTCAAGTAGCTAAAGACCACCATAAACATAGGAGACTATCTTCAGACTCCTATAATTAAACAAAGGATCTCAACTCTGAGATCACAGGTAGAAAAAGAATGTTGTCCTGAAGAACCAAATGTGTTTTGGCATAGAAAACAACATTGTGTAGAATTGCCTTACAAAGATAAGTATGAAGGGAAACCATGCAAGAGCTAAGCAATCCCTATTAACAAATAATATAGAGATCTCTGTCAAAAAGAGATAAAAAGCCTCTTGGAAAGAAGATTGATTAGAGAATCTAGCAGTCCTTGGAACTGCTATGGTTTTTATGTTAATAAACATTCAGAACAGTTAAGAGGTATCCCAAGACTGGTCATAAACTATAAACCTCTTAATACTGTCCTCTTAGTTGATACTTTCCCCATTGCTCACAAAGGAAATATTTTAGCAAGAATAGAAGGGGCTAAAGTATTTTCTAAATTTGATATGAAATCAGGATTTTGGCAGGTGGAAATTAATGAAGATGATAGGTTTAAGGCTACTTTCAGTGTCCCAACAAGACATTATGAATGGAATGTCATGCCTTTTGGACTAAAGCATGCCCCCTCCAAATTCCATAAGGTTACATATAATATTTTCAAGACATATTTTGATTGGTTACTAGTATACATTGATGATATACTCATATTTTCTAAAAACGTCCACGATCACTTTAAACATATCTAGAAAATTTGTACAACTTGTCAAAACCAATGGATTGGTTCTTAGCAAGAAAAATATTGAATTATTTCAGACAAGTATCAAGTTTCTTGGCCATACAATTAAAGATGGGAAGATCACTTTGCAAAAACATGCTTTCGAATTTGCTGATAAATTTCCAGATATTATCACTGACAAAACTCAATTACAGAGATTCTTGGGATGTTTAAACTATGTAAGTAACTTTTACAAATATTGCACCAAAGATAGATCATTACTCAACAGAAGACTGCAAAAACATCCAGAACCTTGGTCTAAGGCCTACACCGAAGCTGTCAGAAGAATTAAAATCAAGGTAAAAACTCTTCCTATTCTTCATATCGCTGATGAAGATTCTTTCAAAATTGTTTAAACAGATGCCAACAATGAAGGGTGGGGAGGAATTTTGAAGCAAAAGAAAGAAGGAGAAGAACAAATAGTTTAGTTTGTCTCACGGACTTGGAGCCCACTTGAGAAAAACTATTATACTATAGAAAAAGAGGTCAAAGTAGCATGGAATTGCATTGATAAATTTGATATCCAATTGATACACAAAAATTTTCTCTTAAGAACAAATGCCTCTGCACTAAATAGAGTCCTTAGTAAAGATATAAAGAAAGCAGGAGAAGCTAAGTTCGCAAGGTGGCAAGCTCTATTTGCAAATTTTGATTTTGAAGTCGAACACATCAAAGGCAAAAACAATTGTCTGCCTGACTTCCTAAGCAGAGAATATTTAAATTAGAAAGACTCCGACATGGTGATAGTAATAGAATGGGACCCTTCCCAGCATACAGGGACTCTGAGAAGTATTTTTGAAACACAGAACTGGGAAGAATACTGTTCCAAATGGAAACGAACATGGAAGCTAAGAAACACAAAAGGGCTCGATGCAAATTTGCAACCTCATTCAGATATTCAACACTTAGTAACTTAAAGGAAATTCTACCCCAAAGGTAGCAAATGTATACACGACATGGTGTATCAGAGGAGTGTGACGGCCTCACATTTGGCTGAAGAATCCCTAAGCGAAAATTTTAGAGATATCACTATGATCTCGATAGAAGGAAGCAACTAGAGGAGAATCTTCAACAAATATCTTGCCATAAATCGGACTAGATGGCCGAGATGGTATGACATGCCAGAAATGTGGCCACAGGGTAATCCAAGCATTATCTTCCCGGATACCATTTACAACCTTTCAGACTACAAAAAGTGTTGGTGGGACATCATGAATGTAGATGGAAAAAATGAAACTCACTACAAAAGAGTAATATTTGGGGCCACAGGGACCACACAAAAACAACGACAAGGTGAATGGCTTCAACAATGGTGGAACGATTTCGGCCTCAACAAGGCTGCTATGGATCCTCTTTTTCTCCAGCATGACTTTCAATATGAAAGTGACGCTTATGGATTTTTAACTGAATGTTGGCATTCTCCATGTAAAATTGTTGGAGATGTCAATAAGTACCAAGACAATAAAATTCTTGGTTATTTTATGAAAGGACACCATGAATGGTTAGTCATGACTAAGATTAAATAGCAAATCATCTTAAGAAAGCCTATGATTGTATGAATAATTTATAGAAAGGCTTGGGATTCTTGTAGATATTCTCAGATAAGATTTCCAGGGTCCACACCCTTGGGGGACTAATGGTTCTCGTGGGTTTGTCGTTAAAGCTTCCACAATGTAATAATGATGTCTAGTCACAAGACTAAATGTGGCCATTTTTCTCATGGGCTTTTCTGTTTAAAAGCATCCACTATGTAAAAGTTATTTACAATACAATGTTTCCAGTGGTATTTGTTCAAATCTTCCATAGTGTAACCTAGTACGAAGATTCTTCAATCACGAGACTCAGAACACTTCTCTAACTTTTGGTGAGCTTTGGGCCACATCTCTTTGACTAACAAAAGATAGTACTAAATTTGTCTGCTTGACTGTTGGATGTTTGTCCCCTCATTTTCCTATATTAGGAAGGAGTAAGGTTCATTCTAGGGCATTCAATGTGTGATTGTGATTTTGGTTTTTTTTTTTTTGAGTTTTTGAGTTTGAGGAGGAAGTTCTTGCTTCCATCTCTTTAGAGTTAGATCTAAGAAGCCTGCGCATCAGAGCGAGAGCTCTGGTGAGAACCTAAAGTGGCAAGATTCTTAGGTTTTTGAAGTTTGTATGTTTTCATAAGAATTCAAGTTCTAAGATAGACTCTGTGAAAGGCCGTGAAGCCTTCAGATAGCTTCTTGCTTGACAAGTCGCAACATCTAATAAATGCCTAAATAGTCTATCTCTGGAAAAGATCTTTAGAATTTCTCTCTAAATTTGTAAAGAAACTTTTGCATAAATATATGAGTATCCTTTTTTTGAGCATGATACATTCTGTTTGAGTACATTTTTCATTTTTGCATGTGTTAAAACTATCTGTTGAGGTAGTATTTGTGAGACAAGAGGTGCGATTGTGGTTCGCTGGGGTCTGAGGAACACCAGTCCATTAAAAGCAGGAGGCAGTGTGAATGATTCTAGAGTGTGAAAGTCCAGAGGTTCGTGTATGGGTTCATGTAAAGGTTTGTGTATTGATCTCAGAGAAGAGACTCAATGAGAGAAATCTTCGCGTCTGAAGCCCCTGCAGCAAATTGTCAAATGTTTTCTTACTTTATGGAATTTAATTTAAATTTTATAGTTATATTATATATAAAATATATAACAAATTCATTTGAATATTAATATTCTAATTTTTTTTCTTGAATTTTGATGAATAAAAAAGTATTCCAAAATTTCTTCACGTTGTTGAAGTAGCTAGTTCTAGGACACAATTAATCTCATTTCAAAGTAAATAAAAATATTAAGATAAGTCCTGGATATTAATATTTATAGGGGATATTACAAAGTTTCTTGTACAACTCTCTAATTTAATATATTTATAGGGGATATTAGAAAGTTTCTTGTACAACTCTCTAATTTAATCATATTGTTTTTTGCGCAGTTCACTTTAAAATTCTAGTAGATAGACAATTTTTTTTGTTGGAGTTAATTATCCAAATTCTCTTTCCAATTTGGAAACACATACATATTCCGTTAGGGTTGGAATTCAAAAGAAAATTTACTAGTTAATTTTGATGGTTTAATTTTGAAACAAATTCACTATTCAAACTTAATGGTTTAATTTTGAAACAAATTCACCATTTAAATTTAATGGTTTAATTTTGAAACAAATTCACTCGTCAAAACTGATGGTTTAGAAAACGTTATGTGACAGGAATTTTACCATGAAAATCCGTCACTACTTTCTATTTTGTCAATCCTCAATTCAGGATAGCAAAAACTACTTTTATTTCAATAAACTATTTTTAAGAACAATGTACACAATATATAAATCTCGGTTGTTACCTACCCACATGTATGGGTAAACTTGACATTTATCAACATTACCCTACTCCCTTGTCTGGTCCTTTTATTGGTGGTTATCAATTACTTGTGTTGGTCCATTGGTGATGTTGTCCTATGAGAAGGAAGGGTTGGATATACATGAGGTTGATGCATCTGTTAGAAAATAAAGAGCATGAGCCAAATATTATACTTCACAAATCTCGACACTATGTTATTATTAATGATTCCTTTTATCGTTGTGGTGTTGATATTATGTTACATTTATTCCTTACTCCTTAAGAAATTGACCAAGTCCTAAATGATTTCCACATCGGTGCATGTGGTGATCATCTCTTTGGGCTTCCCACTGCTCAGAAAATCCTGTACACTTTGTACTTTTGGCCTTCACTCCTTAAAAATCAAATGTCTTCCATCCAAAAGTGTCATTTGTGCCAAATCTTCTCTCACAAAATGCATGCACATCCTTCCCCTTTACACCTTATGGTTTCTATCTATCCTTTCACTGGCTAGGGAATTTATTTCATGCACTACAACCCCCCCACAACTTGTGTTCATCACTACATTGTTGTGGTTATTAACTACTTTACCAAATGGGCTGAGGGTATTCCTACATATTCCAGTAATGACAACACTACTTCCCTATTAGTTTTTAATCATGTCACCACCAGATTCGGTGTGCCTAAATGAATTTTTACTGATTATCGTAAACACTTTCAAAATCATATGATGTAGGAAGTAGCTGCCAAGTTGGGGTTTCTTCATGAACACTCAACCCCCTATTATCCTTAAGATAATGACCAAGTAGAGGCTATCAGTCGCACCTTGAAAACTATGTTGTGAAGGATGGTATGGAATCACAAGTGCAATTGATATATTATGCTTTTTTTTGCCTTATGGGCATACCAAACAACGGTTAAGTCTGTTATTGCCTTTACTCCTTTTCAACTAGTTTACGAAGTGGACTATGTCCTCCCTATTCAGTGTGAAATATATTCACTTGAAATAACTGTGGAACTTATTCCTGACACTCTGACCGATGAAGAACATTTATTACACCTTTCCCAATTAAATGAAAATTGCCTTTTCACCCTGGTCAATAATGAAACTAATGAGAAACGTGTTAAGGCCCAGTATGATAAATTTGTTCGCCCCCATGTCTTTTCCAAAGGTGACCTAGTTTTGGTCTGTGATCAAGACCATGATAAATTGGGAGTTGGTAAGCTTGAGCCCTTGTGGCATGGTCCCTATATTGTTAAACACGTTCTCACAAAATGGGCCTATGAGTTAGTTTATTGTGATGGGAATTCACTGTTGGAGTCCCGCAATGGGCTCTACCTTAAACACTACTATGGTTAGTTTAAGTGCATGGTTACTTGTACATACTGTATAGACATATGGGTATGCTAGTTTTCTCTATTCATATTTTTCCTTCCCCTTGGCTTCTTTGTTTGACTGACATGTATGGTCTTTCTTTGACAGATGCCATTTCCCTCGACTCTCTATCTAGGCTTGATAGATGGTGCAAGTCATTACACTTGGAACATAGATTCTGCTCCTTGGGTTATCTTCTCACTCGTTGATGAGCTTGTGAGTTAAGGGGTTATTTGTCTTCACTTGGTTACCAACAATGTGGAAAAAATATAGTGCCATCATCGAGCTCTTAACCGAGGCTAATCTCCTTGGCATCTGCCACTTAGTTGTTCATCTCAACTCCTAGCTTGTAGTGTCCCAGCTAAACTGTCTTTATTCTGTAAGGAATCCTACTATAGTATGTTGTTTTTTATTATGTTGTTTTTTGAGGGTACATTTCCTTGAACAATCAGTTGATTATCTTTCTTATGTCCACATTCCTAGAGAAAAAAACACATTGCCTGATTCATTAGCTAATTACTTGTTAGATTGGAATTTGTCTCATTAAAGTTTTAACCATGCACATGATAAAAAAAAATTTGTACAATACACACTTTTCAAAAGCATGCGATAGAATTCGTCTTTTTTATTATATCATAATATATTTAGGGTACATAGTACAAAATTCAGGCATTTGAGGACAGCCATCATGTTGTTCATATGCAGTAACATCATAAACCCAACCCTAGGTAACACACTATCCCTCCTCATTGGTGCTCATAATAATGTAACACTGCATTCAGAATGCGTCAATGGAGACCTCAATAATGAGTTGGAGATACTCACACTATATGGCTCTATATGTGTTGAGGAATATCTTCCATGCTCCTGTGAGGAACCCCTAGTGTCAGTCCCTAAATGTTGTGAGTGAAATCCTGCAATTTGTCAATGTCATCATCCTCTTCTGTTGTTTCATGTGTTGCTTGAGCTTGGGTTGGCGTTAATCCTCTCCTTAAGGGAGAATAACATTTAGGGTGTCTTGATGCAACATGTGTATAACACATTTACCATGCATTAGTAACTTTGTACCCATACTAGAAACAATAGAAAAAAATTAAATATTCCAAAAATCACAAAAACAAAATTATAAAATTAAAAAAAATAAAAATAAAAATATAGTATTATTTTTACCTCTTCCATATTCATTTAATTCAACATCATTCCATAATACTATAATTATTATAATATATTATAATTATTATCTCATAATTATAATATTTTGTCAAAATAATGATGAGAAATTGCTCAATTATGTAATTTCACCCCTTTAGCATGGGATAAGTCTCACATAAGTAAACGAAAAGGTTAAAGGGGATGCATTCTAGATAACACTTGAGGAAAGTTGATATTTGGCTTCTCTCACTATAATGGAGTGGAAAATAAGGTTATAACACTCCTTGACCAGCTCAAAGGGGAAAACTACTTCAATAAGATTGATTTGAATTCCATCTACCACTAAGTCCTAGTAGAACCAGTTAATGTGTGGAAGATTGATTTCAAGCCCAAGGAGGGTATTTTTTAATGGTTGTTCATCCCCTTTGGTTTAATGAATTCCATAACAAATTTCATGAAGTTTATGGATGATATCTCACGACATTTCACCAACTCTTTTGTGGTTGTATATTTGGATGATATCCTCATCTTCAGAAAGAGTTTGGGAGAGCACTTGCAGCATATTCTATAGATTGTTCACGCTTTAAGATAATACAAGCTATGTGTTAACCTGGAAAAATACTCCTTCGACATGGACAAGGTTCAATATGTAGCCTACATTATTGATGAATAAGGTGTGCATGTGGATCCAACCAAGATCGAAGTCATTTGAGTTTGGATAGCCTTGAAGACTATAACAAAGCTTCACATCATCTTGAGCCTTGCTAGCTTCTATTGAAGATTCATGTTGGATTCTATTATATCGATTGGACTTTAATTCAAGTGACCAAGGGTAGAGAAAAAGTAAAGTTTTTTTGGATTTAATCACAACAGTAGACATTTAAAGAAATGAAATACTTTCTTTACTTTGCAGTAGTCCTCACCCTTCTAGACCTACAAAAACCATTTTAGATTGACACATATACCTTTGACTATGTTATTAGCATAGTCCTAATTTAGCAAGGACATATGGTGTCCTATCACAAACAAGCACTCTCTGATATTGTCTAGAGATACCCCACCTGTGATATGGAAAGGTATTTAATAGTGTAGGCCTACCAACAATATATTTTGGGGAAGGAGATAATTGTCCACATGGCTCATAAGCCTCTTCAATTTATGTAGACATAAGGGAAGTTACAAAAAGGCCACCATTGGAAATGGTGAGTATACCTGCAACAGTTCAATTCGAACAACAAATACAGGAAGGGTAGAACCAACTATTTGCTAAATACCTCAGTCGGCACTTGGTTGTGGCACTAACCATAGGTTTTAACTCTTATGGGCATGATACCTCTAGGTGGCCCCAATTATAAAATAATGAATTTGGATTCACTTACACATATAATATGTTGATGGAAAGCAAGCAAGCTCTAGACTTCCACCTCCAGGATGTGCTATAGTGCTACCTGGTACACCTTTGTGTTCCATAAAGCAAGATTTCAAAGCTAATATGAGAGGAACATTATAGTTGGTTCGTGTTAACACCCAGGTTGTCCTCTTTGACTCCCAAGAGGATACGGCCGGGGTAACCACTAACCAACTTTGGGCTGCAGCTTCTAGCCCAACTGCAGTCAGAGAGGGCTCTCTCTATGTGGTATGGTCACTGCTTGCAGTGAAGGTTTTAGGCTAGGTAGGATATGTGTTTTTGGTTGTTGGAATGTTTGGTTGGGGAGGATGCTTTTGATATCTCTTAGGCTCTGTGTTCAGGAAAACTAGTCCATTGGGCAATGGGGTCTTTGAGTGCTGTTCCCTTGATATCTTGACTGAAATGCAGATGTGTTTGTAGGGCCTATAGGTATACTGTAAAACAACGTGTAAAAACTGAACGTGAAACAGTGAACAACTTAGCAAAGAGCATTTAAGAATTCTTCACTTGAGGTAACTCGTGTGAAAGAAATGAAGTGATATAGTATTAAAGGTGGCACTTAAGAATCAGTCTTTAAATACTATAGCTGAAGAAAACATAGAGAATGACTAATATTGAGCTCAGGGTATTTCAGATATTAAATCCTGCAACTATTCTTCTTCTCAGCCATTTAGTTTTGAACACATGAATAACAGTGGAAAAACACAACGGAAAAGTGACAAACATACATGTAACAGAGGGCAAATAGAAAACTTATTGTTCCACGGGATACACTGGAATCCTGTAAACGCAAATCATGCACCAGCAAGCCATCATGAAAGACAATATTTGGAGAAATCTCATCACCATTTGTATTAGGTCTGAACATTTACACCATGAGAGTATCAGAAGAGATCATGAAGTTCTCCTTACATCCAGTGTCCAACCCCTCTTAACAAAACGCGAGGGGGAATATATAGAAGTTCCTTATACCAAAATCCCTCAGGAATTAGGTCATCTGAGAGTAAAAAACCCTTACAATGGTAGAGAGAAAGTAGGTGAAAATTTATTACAAGTGTACAAGCTTCTTTAAAGCAATTAACTCCTGACAAGATAACTTGTTGACCTTCGGACACTACGGGGTTAACTTGCGCAGTTTTTTCATTAAATTTGGTGTTGAAGTACTCTGTCACTTCTGATTTTCTGTATCTTTCTTGCTCCTGTTGCCTGTACCTGTTGATGTTGATGCTGATGCTGATGCTGTGTACCTGTGCTGAGTGGGCTCAGCGTCTTCATGCCTGTTGTGCTGACTTCAGCCACCTGTAAGCTCAAATGGAGATTATGCTGCAATAGTTTTCTTCTTTAGCTTTGATTCAAAATTAGCCTTACCAGTTCCTGCCACGTTTCTGGATGGGGAAGCTGGTGCTTCACAATTGCCTCAATGGTCTCATCAGCCTCTGTGTACTTGTAAAAATCTGGAGGCTTGTCAAACAGATGTGCCACCTTATTTTTAATGAAAAACAGATTATCTATTTTATCAAAAAGGCCTCGTCCTGTTAATGGGCCTGCTGTAGATGATCCTGGAGCCTCAGCAATCTGCAAGGCTGAAACAGCACTTAATCTCTTAACGTACTTCTCATAAGAGAGAAGCCTTCCTGCCTCTTCCAAACTGGGGAGCCCTTTGTCCTGTAGGGCTGTAAACCTGTTCTGGAACTTGGTTATGTCTGCCTGCATGTCATGCACCCTCCTGTCCAGAGTCTGAATCAAATTTCTCATTGTTGTGGTCCTCTTTATCATGGAGATAGTTTCAGTCCTGTTCTCGATTCCCATTTGGAACAACTGAGAACTGTTCCTATGATTCAAAATTTCTATCATCTTAGGGGCAATATCTGCCATATTGCCCAGCTCATTTCTTGCTCTGTAAAGCTCCTTCTTTGCCTTGCCTATGAGCCCTATCTGCTCATAAATGGCCATAATGAACTCCCACTGATCAGTGACCTCTTGCCCGATGGCAGTCCATATCATCTGTTTTGTTTCTGCAATCACTTCCTCAAAATTGAGCTTTTTCTCTAGCTCTGCAATGGTCTTCCTCAAGGCTTTTACCTCCCTTTCCCTCTCTGCCACAGTCATCTTTGATTTGTCATAGCTGGCTTCTAGTTTGGCCAGCTTCTCCTTGGTGACATTTATCTCTGAGACCTGGCCCTCCAGCTCCTTGACCTCTTTCATCAGCTTTTCCATGC
>APFE030246750.1:0-18067 GCA_000404065.3 Pinus taeda | reverse complement strand
TTGAGATGAAATAAAATGTCCAAGCACTATTCCTTCACTCATCATCATATGGCATTTTTCAGTACTTAGGGAGAGGTGAGCTTGTATACATCTTTTAAGTACTTTCTCAAGGTTTTGTAATGCATCTTCAAAAGACACACCATAAGGAGTAAAATCATCCATAAATATTTCCATAGAATCACTCAGCATATCAGAAAAAATTCCTATAACAGATCTTTGAAACGTTTTTGGTGCATTACATAGCCCAAATGGAAGAACTCTATAGGCAAAAGTTCCCCAGGGGCTAGTGAAAGTGGTCTTGTCTTGGTCTTGGGGTGCAATTCTTATCTGGTTATACCCACTGAATCCATCCAGAAAAGAAAAGAATTTCTTCCCTGCCAGACTGTCCAACACCTGATCAATGAAGGGTAAAGGAAAGTGATCCTTTTGAGTAGCTTTGTTTAAAGCTCTGTAGTCAACACATACTCTCCATTTCCCGTTTTTCTTAGGGACAATTACTAATGGGGAAACCCATTCACTATTAGATATGGGGTATATAAATCCTGCATTAAGCAATTTTTGAAATTCTTCCTTAACAATTTCTCGTAAATTAGGGTTGATTCGTCTTTGGGGTTGACAAACAGGTCGGCATCCCTCTTTAATGTAAATTCGATGAGTACATAATTCAGAAGAAATATCTTTCATATCCGTGTAATCCCATGAAAATGCCTCCTTATATTCATGCAATAACTTCATTAATTGTTGTGTTTCAACATCTGTTAGGTCAGGATTTATGTTTAATGTCTTGCCGGGTTCAATTTCAACTGTTATGCTTTTAGATGAGATTGGGGTTAAAGTCTGAGATGAGTCTTCAGATTCAATCTTTTCTTGTGCATCAGTTTCAAAAATTGCAGTTAATTGATTGTGTGTTTCAGAAATGACAAAAGAAGGTTCACAAATAAAATTATTAATTATCTCATCCTCTGTATTGTCTTTAAGAGTTAAAGCTTGTCCAAGAGTTAGAATAGGCTGAACAACATTATCATCATAATCCATCCATATAGAATCTTCATTATTAACTACTGGTGTAGCATGAGGGTAAAGAGTAAGCTATTTTGTTTCATAACCATTAGAAATTGTCATTGACCCAGATCTGCAACTAATAAAAGCATCAGCTGTGGCCAGCCATGGCCTTCCTAGAATTAAGGGATGTCCCCCCAGCTTTGTTTTAGTCTGCAATACAACAAAATCAGCTTGGTATTTCCAGGATTCAACTGAAATAAGTAGATCCTCAACAACTCCTTCAGTTTTAATTGTGGAATGGTCAGCCAACTCTAAAATGGTGGGTGTATCTCTGATTGTGTTATTCAGCTGTAACAATTGTGAAGTTTCAAGAGTCATTATATTAATTGCAGCACCTAAATCTACCAAAACTTGGGGAATCATTATTTTACCAATATGAACTGTGACTGTAGGATGGCCGGGATCACCATATTTCACAGGAGGGGATTTTCCGGACATTAATGCAGACAAGTCTCCCATCACATGTACTGTAAGGGGGTCCTTGGTTTTCCTACCAGGTTTCTTAACACAAATATCCCTTAATGTTCTGGCATAAATTGGTACATCTCTTAATGCTTGTAAAAGTGGAATTTTAACATACAAATTTTTCAATTCCCCTAAAAGATTAAAAGCAGGTGTTTCAGCTATTCTGGTTAAAACCAAACGCTCGGGGAATGGTGGTCCTGTTATTTCAACATTCTTGTTAGGAGGTGGTTGTGCTTCTTTATGTTTCTCAGTTTCGCTTTTATCCGAATCAGAAGAAGTTATGTCATCAATAATAGGCTCTACTATTTTTCCAGATCTCAAATGAATATCATTACATTGCATAGTAGGAAATATAGACTGATTCTGAATATCAATGACTTGCACAACTTTGTTATTGGGGTTAGGATTTGGTTGCACAGGTAGCTGGGGTCTCATTTGGTTATTTGGCGGAGCATTTGATGGAAGAGGGAGTGGTTGTTGGAATTGAGGCAATTGATTTGGATACGGGAGTGGTTGACTTCTCCAATTTGAATTCCAAGGGTTGAAAGAAGATGGCTGTTGTGCAGGCCAAGGAGTCCACATTGAAGGATCGACAAAGGGAGGGTTTTGCATTTGCTGCATGGGTGGGAAATTCATTTGATTGAAGGGTGGGTATTTCATTTGGTTGAAGGGAGGGTAATTTGTTTGGCCAAAAGCAGAATAATTGTTCCAACTATTAAATGGCATACTAGAGTTCATACCTTGTCCTTTTGGTTGCCATTGTCTTCTTTGAGTGAGCAGGTAAACTGCTTCAGCTTCTTCTTCCGTTGGCTGCAATGCTGCTTTTATTCCTGGTAGAGATGGACATTGTTTTGTCTCATGATCTTTCTCACAAATGGTACAAATTGGTATTTTATCCATTGGGCATTCCCTTAGTGGATGTTTGTCTCTGCACTTCGGGCAAAAGACAGCCAGAGTTGCTTCTGCTTCGACCTGCTTCTTCTTAACCTGCAAAGTGTCAATTTGTGAAGCAAAAGAACTTAACATGTCAGTTTTAAATTCTTCAAGTAAATTACCTATTTCAGCTCTTGTTGCTCCTCCATTGGCTGATTTCTGCACTCTTGAATAGGTGGAATCTCTTGTTCTGTTTCTTGCAGCTCCTCTAGAGCACCTCTTAGCAAGTTCACAAATCTCATCATATGATTCCTTAGATATATCTCCCTTGGCAAGCATGTTTAACATATTTAAACAATCATCCTTTAAACCTTTAAGTAATATTGTTTTGCGAATTTCCTTACTTATATCCGGATGATCAGATCTCTGTATGTTGTACTGCAGCCTTTCTATATAGTCCTCCGGACTCTCATCCGGCTTTTGTGCCATATTGAATAGTTCATCCTTCTTTTCTCTCGTCTGGCAGTAGTCTTGATATTTAAGCAGAAATTTTTGTTTCATCTGCTCCCATGTTGTGATTACCTGACTTCCAAGGCTCATGAACCATCTTAAAGCATTCCCTTTTAAGGTGGCTGGAAACAGTTTCAACTTTTGAGCATTAGTAACATAATCATAACTTCTACATAATATATCAAATTCAAAAAGAAATTCATCCGGATCTTCAGAGGATAAACCATGAAAGTTAGGTAAAGCAGACAATGGAATATTTTTCATTGTTCCTGCAGGGAGATCACTGATAGGAAATCCCAGGGTAGAGAGGGAATTTTCATCCCTTCTTTTTTCTTCAGGATCTACACGTCCTCCTCCAAACAAACCATCATTGTTTCCTTCCATTGTTGGCTCTCCTACTGCACTTGCTCGATCGTCAGAATCTTCTATTGGCTCTTCGATGTTTTCTACCGTTCGTCCAACGCTTTCTATTATTTCCTCAATGTACTCTACTGATCTACTAACACTTTCCTCTGACTCTCCAGCACTGACTGCTGGTTGTTCTATATTTTCAGGACCCACGACTTCCTCTGTTTTGTAATCTGATTGAGGGGAGTGCTGAAGTTTTGATTTTCGAGAACTTAATCTCTGTGATGATTCAGCCTTCGATACAATCTCGTCAATAAAAGTTTTTCTTCCTCCCCAGCCTTTGCCTTTGCCACCTGTGGGGTTAGTTTTCTTCTGGTTTCCGCGTCCTCTCATACAATCTGCACATTTAAAAAGAAAAGATTAATGCTTTTGAAATCTATAATTACCTTCCCCGGCAACGACGCCAAAATGTTGGTCGCTTTAATTGCTTTCACAATTCAAGCTCCACATAAATTGTCAACCCGAGGAAGTCTTTTTATTTCAAAGATAATCACGCACTGGATATCCTCAATTTCAAAAGCAGAAACAATGTTGTAGTAAAATAAGAACACACAATTAGTAATCTCACCAATCTACTGATTCACACTCTACTTAATCAAAGCTGAAGTCAATTAAGTTATAGTAGAAATAATTTCTCTATTGCAGTTACAATCCAAACAAAGGAAGATCAATCTGCAAGGAAAGAAATCAATCAACCACAGCAGGAACAAGACCCTATTCCTTAGTGAGGAACTTCAGCACCTGATGCCTGACACTTAATCACACTTGTAGGAAAAGTAACTTCAAGAGATCAAGACCCTAGTCCCATGAACAGGAACCTTCAGCACTTGTTCTCTTGTTTCTAAGCACATTGTAGGCAAAGGAAAACAATTAATGGGAGCAGGACCCTATTCCTTTATGCAGGAATCTTCAGCACCTGCTTCCCAACATCATTCATTCATACAATCAATAGAAATGGATTCCTCAACTTCCAAGAGTGAATGCATTCAATACATGCAGTGCTAAAGAAACAAAGTATTACTAAACTATGTAGCTAGTGTCCAACAACAGAATTAAAGTGAAGTGCAAACATACAAAGAATTAAACAATTTATAGGAACCAAGGGTGAATCTTGTGAGGAAGGCGGGCCCTTTCCCTCTCACAAGATTCCCCGGGGGAAAGAATTAAATTTGAACGCTCAAAGGAAGAATTTATTCATCTGTCAAAGTAACTGATACATTACAGATGGAAACTAGCTCCAGTTCTCACACAATATTCTCCTGTAGCTTTACAACCACCGACCCTCTCTAATGATGATGTCTCCTTTTTTTAAAGAGGAGACATCTTTTACAATTTGCATGAGAGAAAATCTACGTTATCTCAAATCCGTTCTCTTTCCCAAAACAAGACTATTCTGTTCTTCAAAAAAAAGATACTGTTACAACAGAGACAACAAGAATGCTATCTTCAGGATAATCCAGGTAACCGTGTCTTCATGCTGCTGCTACTATTCCACAAAAAGTTCTTCCAGAATTTCAAATTACGCATGACGGAATTTGCGTGCTTGACGGATGTTTCAGCAACTGAGTCAGCTGTTTCAGCAACGGCCACTTGTTCCCAACAACACATATAACTTATCTGCGATCTTTGGACTTGTGTTAGCAACGATACACTTCAATTAATGATAAAATATAAGAGTATTATGGAATTAAATGTAAAACAGATTAAACATATAATAAAGAAGAGGTTTTTATATACCTTGGGATAAAGTAGATGAAAATGATAATGGAATTCTTTTTAATCATGGTTATAAGAGTAGAATGGTGTCAAAGTATATAGCAGAAATGATACATAGTGGAGTCCTAACACAACCATCAAATTAATATCCAATGCATGTAGATTTGATTCTGCCATAAGTTTGGCTAACCCTTGTCCTTTGATAAGCATTGTAGGTTTTATCTCCAAGTCATATTCCAGCATGGCTGCAATCCATTTTCCTCTTCTGCCTTCAAGATCCGTCTGCACAAGGATTTCTTTTACTGTTGCAGTAGGGACATAAGCAATGGTATGTGAATGCAGAATATAAACTCGGAAATCCTTGAGGGATTTCACCAATGCCAATGCCTGTTTCTCAATGATATTATATCTCAATGGTGTATCTATTATAGTGCAAGTGAAGAACGCTATAGGCTACTCATTTTTTTGATCTTTTTTCTGCATTAGGAATGCTGCTAACATATGCTCAGAAGCAAAAGAAAAAATGATGAAATCTGAAGTATAATATGGGCTAATTAAAATAGGAGCAATAGATAATGCAAATTTTACTGCATGAAATGAATTCTTAGCCTCCAAAGACCACTTTACCTCGCTGTCCTTCTTCAACATATTTGTCATTTCTTTCAAGTGGTTAGCTATATTAGGAATAAATCTCCTCAAAAAATTAATTTTCCCATTGAACGATTGAATCTCTTTCTTGTTCCTAGGGAAGTCTAGTTGCTGAATGGCCTCCACTCTGGCAGGATCAATGCGGATGCCATCTTTAGAGATGATGTGTCCTAGTATCTTACATTCTTCCATGGCGAACAAGCTCTTCTTTGGTTTAAGTGAGATGCCAAATTTTCTGCATTTCTAAAAAACAATCCTTAAGTGATGCAAGTGATTTTCATCAGATTTTGAAAACACTGGTAGATCATCTAGATAGATAACCAGAAATAAATCTTTTTCATTTGCAAATGCTATGTCCATGGCCCGTTGAAAGGTGGCTCTTGCATTATTTATCCCAAAAGGAATCTTGGCATACATGAACGTACCCCATGGTGTTGTGAAGGCTGTCTTGTGCTGATCATATTTGTGTACCAGAATTTGATTATAACCAAAGTATCCATCTAGCAGTGACATCCTAGACTTGTGCTGATCATATTTGTGTACCAGAATTTGATTATAACCAAAGTGTCCATCTAGCAGTGACATCCTAGAGGATCTGACCACCCTCTATAATATGTGATCCATCTTGGGCAAGGGATAATGTCTTTCAAGGACACCTTATTCAGATTTCTGAAATCAATACATAGACGAATTTCCCCAGTCTTTTCCTCACAGGTACTAGATTAGACATCCATTTAGAAAACCGAGTGGGAACTATTATTCCAGACTTATAAAGTCTATTTACCTCTTTTTCAATTGATGGCAGCAACTTGGGATTGATTCTTCTCAATTTCTGGCGAAATAGCTTCTGATTGGGCTTAATAGGAATAGTGTGATGAATGATACTTTTGTCATAAACTTTAAGATCTGAGTAATCCCAAGCAAATGCATTAACAAATTTCTTCATTAATGACATATACTTACCCTTTTTTTAGGAGATAAATACTTTGATAATTTGACCAATTTATGATTTTCAGCTGTGCCAATGTTTACATCTTCAACTCCCTTTTCTGTAGGAACCATGGTGGGATTCTTGGCGACATCATCTCTGTCAAATGACTCTTCCCTTGGTGATATCTAGATCTAGTTGTGTTGCCATTCTTAAGGTGTTGTATTCAAATTCAATGGACAATAGGGCCTTCTTCCCATAGACAAGCTCATAAGGAGTGAATCCAGTGGTGGTCTTCTAGGTGGTATTGTAGGCCCAAGTGGCCTCAACTAATCTATCTGCCTAGTCCTTTTTTCTATTGCTAATCACTTTAGTCAGAATGCCTTTCAATGCTCTGTTGGTTGCCTCCACTTTCCGATTAGCTTGTGGGTCGTAAGGAGTGGATGTTCTATGCTTGATATTGTGCTAGCTTAACAAACTTTCAATCATGTGAGATGTAAACTGGCTACCTTGATCAATGACCAGTTTTCTAGGGTGCCCAAACTTATAAAATACATTTTCCCTTAAGAACTCAACCACTTTCTCCTCTATTGCTGCTTTGATGGCCTTCGCTTCAACCCACTTGGTTAAATAGTTAGTGCACACAATGATTTATTGGTTTTTCCTGGATGGAGGGTCAATGGATCTAATTGTAGGTTTTAACCCCGTATATAAATTACTTGCATACGAATTTTAAACATAGAAAATAAACAATGCGAGAGCATAAAACATAAAACACATATACACAAAGATTTCCCCTGGATCCAAAAACTGGGACTACCAGCTTGATTTTTCATTATATTCTTTTCAATGTTACAATACATATTTATACATTCCAAAGCATCCGATACCATGGACCGAAAACCATCGCATCCAAAACCATGGACCAAAAACCATCGCATCCAAAACCATGTGCGAAAAATCATGCACAAAACCATAGGTAGGTTCACCCGGACCCCATCGAGTGGGGTTACCTACATGCTTCAAACCCCCTGTGACTCCCCCCCTATGCAATCGGTGCAACGAAGGGGAGGCTTTGCCCCCCTCTAACCCCTCATTTTATTATGTGGGTTAGTCATGGAAAGAATATAACACAACCCAACATTCTCCCACTTGTTGTTTTATTTCCAAAAGGGGCCACAAGAGAGCTTAGTCATTTATCTAGCCCTGCAATGCCCATTGTTTCTCTACACCAAGAGAACTTCTCAGACCTCACAGATTTTGTCAATGCATTTGTAGTATTCTTCAAAGTGTCCACCTTTACCAGCAACACCTTTTTGTCTTCTATCATATCCCTCAAAAAGTGATACTGAACATCAATGTGCTTTGTCTTTGAATGATAAGCAGGGTTCTTTGCCAAGAAAATTGCACTTTGGCTGTCACAGTCTATCCTTATAGCTCCCTGTACTAACCCCATACTTGAACACAATCTCTGCAACCAAACTGCTTCCTTGCTTGCATGAGTGGCTGCCATGTATTCTGCGTCTGTAGTTGATAGTGCCACTATAGATTGTTTCTTACTCATCCAACTGACTGCACCTCCAAATAGGTTAAACACATACCCACTTGTAGATCTTCTCTGATCCAGATCTCCAGCCCAGTCTGCATCACAAAGCCACAGATATCCAACACTCTGTCCAATCCTGGTCTTCCTTGGTAGCACAAACCATAATCACTAGTGCCACGCAAATACCTGAAAACCCGCTTCACTGCTGTCCAGTGCTCTTTCCCTGGTTTTGACATAAACCTGCTCAATACTCCCACTGCATGTGCAATGTCTGGTCTAGTACAGACCATGGCGTACATCAAGCTACCGATTGCACTTGCATATGGAACACGGGAATGTCCTCTTCCTCTTCTTGTGTCTTGGGACACTGTTCAGCAGATAACCTCACACCTACAGGAATAGGAACCTTCACTGGTTTACTATCCTGCATATTAAACCTCCGCAATATTGTCTCGACATACTTCCTCTGGTTTAACCAGAGCTTCCTCTTTACCCGATCTCTTTTAATTTTCATGAAAATATTGTTTGTAGCACCGAGATCTTTCATGTCAAATTTGGAGGACAATTGGGTCTTCAAATCCTGGATAATTTCTTTGTCATTTCCAACCAGCAACATATCATCCACATACAAGACTAGATAAATAACACGGTCACCAATTAATTTAAAATACACACAGTGATCTTCTTTGCTTCTGGTGAAGCCAAGTCCCCATATAAATGTATCAAATTTCCGATACCACATCATTGGTGACTATTTTAACCCATACAAAGACTTCTTTAACTTGCATACTAGTTCTTTCTTACCCTTGATCGTAAAGCCTTCAGGTTGCTTCATGTAGATATCCTCTTCCAGATCCTCGTGAGGAAATGTTGTCTTCACATCCATCTGTTCTACCTCAAAATCAAAAGCAACAACAATAGATACAAGTAATCTAATAGAAGTTACATTGGCAATAGGAGAAAAAATATCACCAAAATCAATTCCCGGAACCTGGGAATAACCTTTTGCTACCAACCGAGCTTTGTATTTCTCTACCTTTCCTTTTGCATTTGTCTTCTTCTTGAACACCCATTTGCAGCCAATGGGTTTCCTTCCAGCCAGTGACTCCACCAGATCCCAAGCCTCATTTTTGTGCAAAGATGCCATTTCATCAACCATGGCCTCTTTCCAGAGTTTTCCATCCTTTGAATCTACTGCTTCCTTCAGAGTTTTGGGATCATTGTCAGTAATAGATAAAGAAAAATTTGAACAGAAAGAAGATGGACTATACCTTTCTAGCTTCCTTCTTTCTCGAATTGATCTTCTCATACCCAGAGTTTGTGGCCCTTCATCTTTTGATTCCTCCTCTGCTGTAGAGTCTAATTCTTCGTCCTTTAGCTCAAACTCCATCTTCTCAGGTTCCTTTGGTTGGACTTCATGTTTAATAACATCTTTCACCTCTCTAAACATCACTTCTCAGCTGTACACAACCTTCCTTATTACTGGGTTCCAAAGCTTATAACCCTTTAAACCATCCTTATACCCAATAGAGATGCAGTTTTCAGATTTACTATGCAACTTGGTTCTTTTCTTCTTTGGAACATGTACATATGCATCACATCCAAATACACTCAGATGTGAAAGAGAGGGTTTCTTACCAATCCATACCTCTTGTGGAGTCTTATCCTCCAATGCTGATGAAGGTGATTTATTGACCAGGTAACATGTTGTCTCCACTTCCTCTGCCCAGAATTCCTATCCTAACTCAGTACCACTGAGCCTGCTTCTTGCCCTTTCCATCAACGTCTTGTTAATTCTTTTTTCAACTCCATTTTTCTGAGGTGTATATGGAGTAGCCTTCTACCGTGCTATACCACACTTCTTACAGAATTATTCAAATTCCTTAATGCAAAACTCTCCTGTTATCTGTCCTCAACACCTCTATCTTCTTCTTTGTCTGGTTTTCCACTAGAGCCTTAAATTCTTTAAACCTGTCAAAGAATTCAATTTTTTTCTTAAGGAAATATATCCATGTATTCCTTGAGAAGTCATCTATAAATGATACATAGTACACATAATTACCCAGTGATGGAACCTTCACAAGTCCAAACACATCACTGTGCACAAGCTCTAATATCTGTTTCGCACTCTTACCACCAGAGGGGAAACTCACCCGATTCTGCTTCCCATATACACAATTTTCACAGAAACCAAAATCTAGAGAGCTATTACTCAGACCTTCTACCATACCTTTACCATGAAGTATTCAAAGGCCCTTCTCTCCAATATGTCCAAGCCTTTGATGCCACAACATGGTCTTCTCTCCAGAGACCACTAGATTTTTTGCTCCATTTTGAGGAACCATAGAACTATTGTACCCGTCAACAACAGTGCTACCTTGCAGCTTGTACAGAGTTCCAATGCGAACTCCCTGCATCAATACCAGTGCTCCTCGAACCATCTTGCAGGTATCCTTCTCGAACACTGTCTTTACACCTGCATCATCCAACTTGCTTACAGAAATCAGGTTTCTGGCCAACGCAGGAATATGCAGAACACCCGGAAGGGTTCTAACCCTTCCACCTTGCAACTTCAACTTTACTTTTCTGCGACCAATGATTATAGCCTTCCTATCATCTCCTAAGAAGACATCACCACCATCATATTTCTCATACTCGCAGAACCACTCTCTATGGGGAGTGAAGTGAAACGATGTACCTGAGTCAATCAACCATGCCTCATGATCTACATGTGTACTTGAAGAAGCCGAGTACACATTCCCACCTTCATCTGAGGTGGTTTTCGCCTCTGCAGAAGGAGCATCATCAGATCCCTTTCCTTTATCAGGAGCTTTAGATTTACACTCCCTTCTGAAGTGCCCTTCCTTTTTGCATTTCCAGCACACCACCTTTATAGGTTTTCTTGGAGATTTATATCTCCCTCTAGATTTAGATCTCCCACTCGATGACTTATTTTTGTTTCTGTTCTGGGACCGTCCTCGTACAGACAAGGCATCACCATTCTGGTTGTCCATATTTTTCCGTCTCATCTCCTCCGTCAGCAAGGCTGAGACTATTTCATCAAACTGCAAAGCAGTTGCATTGCTACCTATTGCAATAACCAGACTATCCCACGAATCTGGTAGAGAACTCAACAGACTGATGCACTTATCTTCATCTAAAATTTTAATATCAACAGATGATAACTAAATTACCACAATATTAAACACATTTAGATGCTTTGTCACCGAGTCTCCATCTTTCATCCTCAGGTTATACAGTTTTTTTCCGCAGGAATAGTTTATTCACCAGAGACTTAGATTGGTACAAAGTCCCTAACTTGTCCCACAGAGCCTTCTCCGTAGCTTCCCCTGATACGTTCAACAATACTGAATCTAAGACACACAATCGTATTGTGCTCTTTGCCTTCCGATCCAACTTCTTCCATTCTTCATCCACTCCCGTTGGTTTAGTACCCGGATCTACCGCGATCCACTGATCTTTATCCACCAACAGATCCTCCATCTTGAGTTTCCACAACTCAAAACTCTGACCATTGAACTTCTCAATCTTTATCTTTCTGCTGCTCACCATCTTCTTTCACCACCAGAATCGATCTCGCAGATCTCCCACTAAACAAGGTCTACCACAGACTCGAGCGAAACCCCTCAGCAACAAAGACGTCCCCTTGAAGCCAAAACAGCTCTGATACCAAATGTAGGTTTTAACCCCGTACAAAATTACCTGCATACGAATTCTAAATCACAGGGAAAAATAAAAAATGCGAGAGCATAACACATAAAACACATATACACAGAGATTTCCCACTGGATCTCAAAACCGAGACTACCAGCTTGATTTTTATTATGTTCCTTTCAATGTTACAATACATATTTATACATGCTGAAGCATCCAATACCATGGACTGAAAACCATCGCGTCCAAAACCATGGACCGAAAACCATTGCTTCCAAAAAACATGTGCGAAAATCATGCAGAAAACCATAGGTGGGTCCGCCCAACCTAACATAGGGTCCAAAACAAAAATTTTCCGGGGCGCTACCCCAGACCCCATAAAGTGGGGTTACGTGTACCCCTTAAACCCCCTGTTAACTATGTGGAAAGAATATAACACAACCCAATAGTGGAAACCCAATGTGGGTGAAAACCACCTGTTGCAATTTGTCTCTATCTTCTTTTAATAAGAAACTTCTTTTACAATATTTCTGTACTGGTGTAGTCTTATACCAATATGTAGGCTTCTACCTACAGAAGGCTACAACCCTCTCTCATTCTCCAGATTCTCCTGGAAGGGAGCCACAAACCTCTTAGCTCTTGTACTAGCTGATGTACTAGTATGTAGGTGCCGACCTACAGAAGGCTACAACCTTCTCTTTTCTTCTAGGATCACGTTTCATAAATTTCCAGACTGGATCCATCAATAACATCAATCAAACATTAAATGTATCTGCATCAAACAATCTCCTTTGCACCAAACAAAACTAAATCAAACAATCACTTCTCTTAATGCTATAACCAGAATACAGTAATAGTAACCAGAAACCAATCCTGAACTCAAAACACTGTAGCAATAAACAGAAGTAGCTAAAACATATTTTATGAGACATACGTTACTTCAATATGTAGAACCTACGTGCATACGCTTCTGTATTAAGGCAAACCTGAGTATACACTATTTTGAATTACCGAACTAGCGTGTATACACGCCTTTGTTATGTCGAACCTGCGTAGAGATCTATTAAAGATAATTTACCCTTTTCAATTATTTAGACATCAATTATACCTAGATTATCAAATTTATAGATCAAGTCAAGTGCCAAATATAACAGATCAAAATCACACAAAGATACTTCTATTCAAGCCTTAAGATGTTGACCCATCAATAGAACTTATCCTTCTTCTAGCACTCAAGTTCCTCCTTGATTCAGATCTAGCTATACACCATAACGCAATGACCAGTATTCTAGATCCTTCTCTTCATCAGATATTCAATCCTTGAGTGCCTTTGCCTAATGATATCCATCCCCTTTTATAGTCTTAAGCCTTACTCAATACCATGGTCCAAAACCACTTAGAACCAATACCTGGGTCCTAATACCTAGGTTCAACACTTCGGATGAGAATACCATGGTCCAAAACCATAGGTCCAAATACCAAGGACCAAAAGCAAGTTTTCCCACATGTACGCACTTTTCATTTTGTGAAAGTGTGTGCATATGCATACGCACCTTTTGATCGGCTATCCTACATGTATACATGGCTTGGTTAAGAGGAACCTGCGAATATCTCTTTTTCCTTCATTCTGAGAGCCTGAACTGTCATCTGAGTGAGTTTCCATTAAGGACAACACCTGTGTCATAGTGCCAAACCTATGTCATAATGCCAACAACGCATGGGCAGACCCACGCTATAGTGGTTTCCTATTCAGTTACGAATGGTGAACCAACAACAGATCTTGCCCATGGGAAGATTGCAAGGGGTAATAGTAGATATTGAAGGTGAGGGAGCACAGGTGGATTTTGAAGTGATAGAGATTGTTGATGACAATAATCCCTATCACACACTACTAGGAATAGACTGGGCCACCAATATGAATGGAGTCATAAATCTGAAGAAGCACAAAATGGTATTTGAGAAAAAGTCACTATGTGTAGTAGTACCACTAGATCCAGCAAAAGGAACATGATACACTGAACAGGTGCATGACGATGATATTGAGGATGATCTCGATTGCGTTTACAATATAATCGCATCAGAGGAGGATTGGGTGAATCTGGTTGCAGATGGAAGGATTTCATGGGAGTGTGAAAGCTCTTGCACTTCAGATTCAGACGAAGAGATAGAGCAATGGCATAATCGACTGCACAAAGTAACAACGCTTAATTGCAACATGATGGTTAGATCACTGCACCGCATGACAACAGAAGCAAGGGATCTGTTAACATATGATGGGTTGACAGAGGTGGATGAATTCCTGAGCAAATTTGAAAGACCAGTACCAGAACAACGCCGGTATGATTCGCTGAAGTGGGCACTTCACACAATGGCCGCACAATGGTGGGGCATGCATCAAGGAAGTTTTGAGGACTAGCGTGGAATCAGAAGGATGATGCGCCTACATTTTGGGAAACCCTAGCTTAGAAAGAGAGCCAGTCAGTAGGGTTGGAAAAAATTGTGTGCCCACCTTTCCCGATGGATATAGACATATGTTGTATAGCCCACACAAGTGCACACCACTCCCAAAACATAGAATAGGAACAAACCAAAGCAGTAGGAAAGGCGACGTGTGCTACCAATTATCCTTGGAGAAGCATTAAATAAGGTGTGTGAAGTACTGAACAGGGTTCACCAGGCAAGAGGCACTGACTGGGACCTGTGCGTACTAGCAATTCGATGGGCCTATAGGACCATGTAAAAAACCCTGACCATGGAAATGATTCAAAAGGTGTGGAACAGAGTAGAGACCATAATTTCTGAAGAGAATATAAAGAGGAATCCACACATAATAGCTCTCGCTGATGTGATGGTGTGCAAACACCAGGATGAAGAAATCACACATCTACGTGAGGTTGAATACACAAAGTTTCAGGAAGCCATTCGGTGAGGGAACCTTCGACTTCGCAAACTCGAAAAAGATTAGGTACGATTAAGGAAGAAAAGAATTTTGATGGACACCGAGATCAAGGGGCTAGAAAATGAGATCAAGCAAGCATGTCTTGTTGATAAACCAAGGATGGAAAGACAAGGTGCGAATGATCATACCACTAGATTAGAATATTGTCACCGAGAATTTATGACTCTGCTATCATGGCTACAACTGCACCTCACCAAACGTAGTAATCATGGGAGTGCACTACATACAATAGAATGTGCGACATCGGCTGTCGTGAGGGAAATTGAGGATTTTCTGCAGACTATATTGAAAGGTGAGTTGAAACCTCACATAGGTGGTGCGACCACCTGACTAGCCGTAGGGAGCCCAATCTCATAACTCCAGGTAGTTCAAAAAGAGCACACGACTATAAAAGAGTTTGTTTGGGAGCTGCACGATAAGGGAGGTGCACGCAGAATCAACATGTCACAAGGTTCATGCCTGTGCACAGGGGGTTGCTCTGCTGTGCAGATAGGCTGGGAAGTGACCGTTAGTGTCACTGTTCATGATGGGATGTTGGATTTAAGGAAAACGGGAGTGGGTAGCGGGAATTTAAGACGTGAATTAAGGGTAAAATTTGGGACAATCTACCACCAAGAAATCATTGATGGCCCAAAATTGGGGGGAAAGGTCGAATTTGAGTTCAAAAGGCACTATAAAACTCCAGGGGCTAGCCACGAGACAACACTTGTTCACTTGCAATTTGAGTAATTGGTTAGAGCACAGAGTTTTGAGCACTGAGCGATATTCAAGCCCCGATGTTCGTGAATGACCACAAACAGTTCAAATAGGATGGCAGCTACCAAGAGAGGTTTGGGATTTGCAGAAGGAACCACCAATGAGGCCGCGTAGAACCCAATGATACATGATGTTCTCGAAGATACCGGGGTTGCGTCAGAAATCTCAAAATCACCTTGACACCGAGACCTAAGAAAGATAAGAAAGTAGTGGGACCAGTCTGCATGTCCCTGAGGAATCTGCAGTTCGGAAAGCTCTCAATGGAAGAAAAGGGCAAGGCTATCACCATTGGGATAGATGACAAGGAGGAGGACCTACAGAGTCTCATCGATGAGATAGAGGAAGCAGAGGACATGGAAGAGGATATCCAACCAGTGTGCTCTGTAGTGAAATTGCTTGAGTACATCACTCCGCGGAAAGGAAAAACTAAGATACCAAAGGATCTAGATGCCACCAATAGTGCACTTGAGACCCCTTTCCTCCCTAATGGAATTGTGTCTGAGGACTCGCACCTAGGACACATGCCCACAAGGAATTTTGAAGATTGGGACCTTGTGGACAGAGAGAAGTTCCCACACTTAGAGATGGAGAGCCTCATGAAGCAGAGCATGGAGGGGCCAGTCACAACATTAAAACCCTGAAAATGGTTGCGCGGTGTGGAGAAGGCTGGATTGCTTCATCTGTTATGGACTCCACACTTTCACTCTGTGCCCATCACTATTTTTGTCATCAGGAAACTGCTTTGCCTGGTGCACAATGGGTACTTATGGCTAGAGGAGCCTATTCCCATCACAATGGATCTCATCCACAAAATTTCTCGGCTTCCCTATAAGGGAAAGGACGCCACAGCTATAGCAGGAAAAAGCAGAGATTTGGCTCTTGCGGAGGCCATGAAGAAAAACTATAATCTTGAGAAGAAAAATAGGGGTTACGCAATCAGCAGCATCACAGGTAAAGATGTGCACATAGCCACCCAAGTCCTGGCTGGAAAGGTAATGCGAAAATGCCGTGGTGATGAGGTACCAACACTGGTAGTTGTGTTAGCCAAACAATGCATAGAGGGGTTCCAATTCAACTAGGCTAACTTCCTCTGCGAGGAATTCTTGAGCAGCTGCAAGGAAGCCCAAGAGCTGGGTAAGACCTTCCACTATGCGTGGTTTCTCTTGTCCATGCTATTGGTAGTGGGAGAACTACCAGAGGATAGTCAGTTCCCAAGCATTGAACATGACTTACCAGAGGCCACAAAGTACGCATCGCTCTGGGCTACCAAAGACGTGAAGCAAATTCGTGAGACAAAGATCTTCTGGGTGCTCATGGAGGCAAGTGTCTGGATGTGGATTAATAGGTGGCTGTGTCTATCCCCAATAGTGCACAACAGTCTACGGAGCTTTGCAGACTTCAAGGTGGACATGCACAACATCTACATAAAGGTGCAGAGGGATTTGGTGCAGTAGTGGACCAAGCTCCCCTTCATCGCCACTGATGATGCAATTTTTATAGTGTTAGAATCATGGCCTCTTGAGTGGCAGGCCCTAGACTTGGCGGAGCTAGATCGAACAATAGCATAGAAACGAAAGGATGAGGCCAAGTTGTGCATCATGAAGTTGGCTAAGCATAGGCGCAATGAAAAAGCAGCAACATATGTAAGAGCAGTCCGTGAGACAGCAAAGGTAGCGACGGAGCAAGCAAAGGCCATCGAAGTAGCAGCAACAACGCAGACAATAGGGGCCACAACAACATAGGAAGAGGAGGGCCAGGAATTGTCTACAGGACAGGAGGCAGTGGACACAGACCGTGCAGAACAAGGCATGGACCCAACCACAAATTCCACCCAACTCAAAAGACCGCGCGTCAGAGAGAGATCGGGTCCATGGAAAAGGGTCAAGGCCTCCAAATTGGCCATCGACCCGATCACATATGGAAGGTGACCTCTGTTAGCCTCCTGCTACAACATGTTACTCATATTTCATGATGGACATTTTTACAGGCCAAATATGTCATACTTTGCATGTTGCAATGCTCCATATTTGCTAACAGTCACCAAAAAGAGGCCATGAGAGAATGCTACTCAAAGTTCATCTACTGCATTCCAATTTTGAAGAGTCATTTCATTTTTGTACAAATTTTCAGCTAAAGGGAGGTCCTAAAAGCTTAATCTTGGTCTCCCTCGGTTTTAATTTCCTGTTTTAGAATATAGAGAATGAAAAATCTAGCCAAACAGCTTAATCTTGGTAGATTCTTAGATAGGTAGAGAACCAAAGGAGCCCAACTGCTTAATCTGAGTCCTTGGAAGAAATAAGTGTAGATGTAGAATAGGAAGACATCAAAAGAAAAAGTTGAAAAGCTGGGTCTGCAAGTCCAAGTGCACCCAAACCAAAATGAAGAAAAAATGTTAGGTAAGTAGGCTGGGTAGGTAATTTTGAGGTTGCAAAATGTTGATTTGGGATTAATTCCACATTTTCAAGTGTTACACTCATACAGATCACAGTCAGCAGGCAGTTCCCATTTGAAGGACTTCAAG